>AWOL01S0017407.1:97311-119346 GCA_000715115.1 Nicotiana otophora
GGGGGGGGGGGAGGGGGCGAGACCGGCACCCGGTGCCTCATCCATCCTTGCGTACCAACTTGCGACTAAGGGGCTCTGAACATATAATGTCATACATTAGCCATGGGCCACATTGCAAGACAATTTGCGAAGCAAAATATAAAACTGAATGGAAACCAACACTGACTAAACATCAATATAAAGCTGGACCGGCAAGGCCGTCATAACTACTACAGCCAACAAACCAACAAAATATACATACAAGGCCTACAAGCCCAACATACTGCACTAACTGACATGTTATGTCTACAAACCTCTACTTTCTCGGTTTCAAGGAAAAGGTTGTGATGAATTTCTGAGAGTCAGATGGTTTACACAGATCAGGCATCCAGTCCAAAAGGCATGTCATATTCATTGAGTTCCGCATGTACTTCAGATAAGTCCTTTCCTTTTCCCGAAAGGGATACCTATTGTCTATATTCATTGTCCATTCCATTGTTTGTTGTTCTTTAAATCTCTTTCGGTCTAACTTTGTTCCAAAAACTAAGGCAAATAAGGGATGGCAAGATGATTTACAAGGCTCTCGTTTGATACAAGCTATTATGCAAAACAGGTACCCAGACTCGGCAGGGGCATCAAGTCAACCCTGACTTGACTTTGTGGCTGATGCTTTGAAATTAAAAACTCTCGAAAGGAGGAAATTAAATTGAAAGTGCCTGTAAGGGAAAAATAAAGTTGAAAAGGTCCCAAGTAGATAACCGTTTTGGCAAAGTTTGAAAAGTCAAAGGTTCCCCAATGCTCTGAAATTGAAAGTGTTGGAGGAAAGAAGTCGAAAGTAAAATGCCACAAAAGCAAAACAAAGTTGAAAAGGTTAAGTCCCACGCGACCAACCGTCATGTAAAAGTTTGAAAAGTCAAAGGCTCTTTGGGGCCAGACATGCTAGTGGTATTCAGGAAACATCTAGTGGCAGGTTGAAATCATCATCAAAAGAAGATGGGCACAAAGGCAAGATTCCGAAGACATCAAGGCCGCAAACTGACCATTATTTTCAAAACTCACAATTTTTCTTTGTTTGCAGCATGAACAAAGCAGTGCAGAATGGCCATTTCTAAAGGACGAATGTCACCAAAGGTAAGTTTCCTCAAAATCTCCACTTTTCTTTATTTTTAGCAAGCAACACTACTGTTCATACCTCTCATTTTCGTAGCTTAACCCAGGTAGAACCTTTTCGCCTAGGGGGATTTAGCTCATAGTTCCGGGTAGAAGCACTCTTCGCCCAGGCTTGTTTTTCGTAGCTTAACCCAACTAGAACCTTTTTGCCTAGGGGGATCCAGCTCATAGTTCCGGGTAGAAGTACTCTTCGCCCAGGCTTGTTTTTTGTAGATTAACCCAGGTAGAACCTTTTCTCCTAGGGGGATCTAGCTCATATTTCCGGGTAGAGGTACTCTTCGCCCAGGTTTACTTTTTGTAGCTTAATCCGGGTAGAAGTACTCTTTGTCCAGGTTTTCTTTTTATAGCTTAACCAAGGTAGAACCATTTCGCCTAGAGGGATCTAGCTCATAGTTTCTGGGTAGAAGTACTCTTCGCTCACGATGTTTTACGTAGCTTAACCCGGGTAGAACCTTTTCGCCTAGGGGGATCCAGCTGATAGTTCCTAGTAGAAGTACTCTTCGCTCAGGATGTTTTACGTAGCTTAACCCAGGTAGAACCATTTCGCCTAGGGGGATCTAGCTCATAGTTTTTGGGTAGAAGTACTCTTCGCTCACGATGTTTTACGTAGCTTAACCCGGGTAGAACCTTTTCGCCTAGGGGGATCCAGCTGATAGTTCCTAGTAGAAGTACTCTTCGCTCAGGATGTTTTACGTAGCTTAACCCAGGTAGAACCATTTCGCCTAGGGGGATCTAGCTCATAGTTTTTGGGTAGAAGTACTCTTCGCTCACGATGTTTTACGTAGCACTCAGGTAGAACCTTTTCGCCTAGAGGGATCCAACCCATATTTCCGGGTAGAAGTACTCTTCACCTAGATTGTTTTTACGTAGCTTAACCCAGGTAGAACCTTTTCACCAGGGGGATCCAGCTCATAGTTCCGGGTAAAAGTACTCTTCGCCCAGGCTATGTTTCTTAGCTTAACCCAGGTAGAACCTTTTCGCCTAGGGGGATCTAGCTCATATTTCTGGGTAGAGGTACTCTTCGCCCAGGTTTACTTTTTGTAGCTTAATCCGGGTAGAAGTACTCTTTGTCCAGGTTTTCTTTTTATAGCTTAACCAAGGTAGAACCATTTCGCCTAGAGGGATCTAGCTCATAGTTTCTGGGTAGAAGTACTCTTCGCTCACGATGTTTTACGTAGCTTAACCCGGGTAGAACCTTTTCTCCTAGGGGGATCCAGCTGATAGTTCCTAGTAGAAGTACTCATCGCTCAGGATGTTTTACGTAGCTTAACCCAGGTAGAACCATTTTGCATAGGAGGATCTAACTCATAGTTTTTGGGTAGAAGTACTCTTCGCTCACGATGATTTACGTAGCACCCAGGTAGAACCTTTTCGCCTAGAGGGATCCAGCCTATATTTTCGGATAAAAGTACTCTTCACCTAGATTGTCTTTACGTAGCTTAACCCAGGTAGAACCTTTTCACCTAGGGGATCCAGCTCATAGTTTCGGGTAAAAGTACTCTTCGCCCACACTAGTTTTCTTAGCTTAACCCAGGTAGAACCTTTTCGCCTAGGGGGATCCAGCTCATATTTTCGAGTAGAAGTACTCTTCGCCCAGGTTGTTTCTCGAAGCTTAACCTAGGTAGAACCTTTTCGCATAAGGTGATCCAGCTCATAGTTCCGGGTAGAAGTACTCTTCGCTCACGATGCTTTACGTAGCACCCAGGTAGAACCTTTTCGCCTAGGGGGATCCAGCTCATATTTTCGAGTAGAAGTACTCTTCGCCCAGGTTGTTTCTCGAAGCTTAACCTAGGTAGAACCTTTTCGCATAAGGTGATCCAGCTCATAGTTCCGGGTAGAAGTACTCTTCGCTCACGATGCTTTACGTAGCACCCAGGTAGAACCTTTTCGCCTAGGGGGATCCAGCTCATATTTTCGAGTAGAAGTACTCTTCGCCCAGGTTGTTTCTCGAAGCTTAACCTAGGTAGAACCTTTTCGCATAAGGTGATCCAGCTCATAGTTCCGGGTAGAAGTACTCTTCGCGTAAGTTATTTTTACGTGGCGTAACCCAAGTAAAACCTTTTCACCTAGGGGGATCCAGCTCATATTTGCGAGTAGAAGTACTCTTCGCCCAGTTTTGCTTTTCATAGTTTAACCCAGGTAGAACCTTTTTGCCCAGGGGATTCAGTATGTTTTCAATAATATAGAGCGTCAACCCCAGGTTACATTTCCTTTTCAGTAAGACAGGGCGCCAACCCCTAGTTATATTTCCTTTTTCAGTAATACAGGGCGCCAACCCCTAGTTATATTTCCTTTTTCAGTAATACAGGGCGCCAACCCCTGGTTATATATCCTTTTCAGTAATACATGGCGCCAACCCCTGGTTACATTTTCTTTTTCAGTAATACACAACGCTAACCCCTGGTTACATTTCTTTTTAGTAATACATGACGCCAACCAATGGTTACATTTCCTTTTAGTAATACAGGGTACCAACCCCTGGTTACTTTCATTTTCTGTAATACAGGGTACCAACCCCTGGTTACATTTCCTTACTAGTATCAGGGTACACCATTCCCTAATTGATTTTTATTTTAGATACAGGGTCTACACTCCCTAGTCTTCTTTTCCAAAATAGGGTCTCCACTCCCTAGTTGATTTTATTTTAAACATAGGGTCTCCACTCCCTAGTCTCCTTCCCAACATAAGGTACACCAATCCTTAGTTGAAATATCTTTTTGACAATAAAGGAACACCATTCAAAAAAAAGAGTCATCATGATCTTTTCAGGGTACATTATTCCTAACCTTTTATTGCTTTCAATAAAGAAATTTTCTTAGTGTAAACTGGGGCAGAAAATTTTTGTTTGTTTGTTTGTTTTGGTGTCTGGGCAGGTTTTACCTCGAAGCACATGGTTCGAGATGACCAAAAGAAGATTTCTCAATCCATAATAAAGAAAAGAAAAGGAAAAGAAGTGAATCCAAATGCAGAAGCAAATGGAAAGGATACAGATTGCTCAAGACATGACTGAAGTTACGAGCTTTACATTTCCCGTTTTGCTTAGAAGAAGCCGTAGAAGAATGAACTAGCACCTACAACTAGCAAGTATCAAGGTTCAGATCAGAGTCTACATAAACAATCAGTCAAGACTCATGATCAAGCTTCAAAAGACTTATAGATAGGAATCTTGTAACTTAGAGTTGATAGGATTTTTTAGTTTCTTTCGATTTTGATGTAATAGCAGGACCACGGAGCCTCGACGGAACCCCACTCGACTCTCCAACTCATCATTCCATCACTTTTCTTGAACTACACGCGACCTAATTTCTCTATAACCCAGGATATGTAGGCTGTCTAAACTAGGACTCGGTTGCACCATTTGTCTTTTATTTTTCTTCCATTTTTTAATAACGGTATGACCAAATATTAGTCATATTGCTCATCTTTTCTTTGCCTGAAAACTCTTCATGTTTTCAAGCAAAGAAGGGCATGCTGTGAGCACCTAATTTTTGACCGTGCTTGAATTTGTTCCCATTTATCTCACTTATTACTCCATCTTTCCGAATCCACTTTCCCTTGTCCCCCATGCTTGTCCCCCATACGTGTCCCCCACTCACAACCCATCTTCTACTCACTCACGTTTCTTTACCATGGAAACCAGCTAGAAACTCCAGCTAAAAAGGCAACAAAACAACCTCAACATTCACATACAAAACTCCCTCAAAAATAGCTCAAAAACGAGCTGAAAAGGGATCTAAAAGACGTCCAAACTCCAGCCCCAAAACTGAGGTGAAACCAGCTGCAAATTCAGCCACCAAACAGTCCCTAATCAGCTCTAAAATGCAGCTGAACCCTCTGTCCAAAATAGCTCCAAAACACAGCCGTAAAGCCATCCCGAAACCACCAAAAAATCAGCAGCGAACCTCTGCTCTCTTCCGCCCAGTTCCACCACCATGGACGCCGTTTGAGGTTCCATAAATCACTCCAAAATAGTCTGCTTCTGTCTCTATTAAACCAAGTTGAAATTGAAAGTTTAAGAGATCCGTTCGAGGTCGACGTGGGAGTTCTCTGGCCAAAGGTTCCTGTTGGTGGAGCTCGTTTGTTGCTCGGTCTGTGGGGTTACAAGTTCTCATTTCTAGATTCATCAATAAAGGTCCATTCATTATGTTTATTTTGTCTCCATTTCATTTTACTTATGATTTTGATAAGTTATTATTCTTTTGTATTAGTTTGCCTTAGAGGTCTATCTGTTTCTTTGATATTACATGATTCCCTGCCATGATTTTCTTTATGAGCTATGTTCACCATGCTTTGGTTATTTGCCGTGGTAATTGGATTGCCACAAGCTGCTGGTCGAATTAATTAGTACATGTATGATGTGTTTTATATTGTTTCTTTTCTTTTGTCATTAAAGTTCCATTTAGTTTATAGGATTTGCATCACTTCTTTTGCATAGTTGGGCCGTAGATAAAGACAGCATGCCTTGGGTAGTGATTTTGAAATTGCAAAGTGTTGGGACTTTTAAACTTAAGTTTTGATTTAAATTAGTTTGGGCCAAATAACCAATTGGGCAGTAGCTACTTACTCTAATCTTGGTTTGGTAGAATATTTTAAGTTGATGGTTATTTTAACTTAGGGCTTAATAAGGGGGGCATGAATACAACACTTACCCAATGTCCCTATTTATACCATAATTATAATAATCAAATCTTACACCCTTCCACAAGTAATTCCATAATTCATAACTTTACAATAATCTCAAAGTTTAGGAAGAATAATTAACACCGTTAAAGTGCTTTAGGCGCGTATTAATAAATAAATTATCGTAATTATGTACACGTTCGCGTGACATAGTTATGATCCCATAAATAAATCAAGATATGTGTCCACGCGACTTTGACCAAACAACCTTAATAATAATAAATTTGTTATTGATTGTGTACACGTACACCTGACATGATTATTGACACGCCAAATAAAATGAGTACACGTGTGCGTGACTTTTTTTAAGATATTATTTTTATAAATCTAATCAAGAAATAAAAGCGGATAGATAAAACATGAAAACTAATAAATCGTAATTTATCCAAAATTAATTCAAGTCGAATGTAATCAATAAAGCGACCGTGCTAGAACCACGGGACTCGGGGAATGCCTTACACCTTCTTCCCGGTCAACAGAATTCCTTACCTGAACTTTGTTTTCACAGACCAATAATAATAGAGTCAAGCCTTCCTTTGACTAGGGATTCAAATAAAATGTGACTTGGAACACCCAAAACTTAATTTCAAGTGGCGACTCTGTAAATAAAATAATCCCTACTCAAATTTATCACTTTAATTGGAAATATTATTTAACCCACACAATCCATAAAACACATACATCTTTTTTGGGGGTAAAAAGGGGGTGTGACAGCTCTGGCGACTCTGGTGGAGACTATTCAAGAATTCGAGCTTGTACATTGACTTTATTTGGCTTTATTAATTTTTGTATATAACTGTGATCTATTTGGTCTTAATGTGCTACTTGCGTGCTCTTTATCGCTTTGATATTTTTGAACTGTATTATAAATTATCTTCTTGCGCACCCCCTCTGAGTCTTCTGAATACAACCTCGGGAATCGCGGATACGCGCCCCATTCTTTTTGAGATACAATCGGTGGGCCTGGGCTCTCGGTGAAGGATTATTAGTCACCCATATTTAAGAACGGGGAGGGTCCAGTAGTTAAGGCGGAGAAGTATTGTTCCTGGTACGCTACCCCTTTCCAACTCGAGTTGTCCGCTCGTTTTATGGCCAGTCTAGATACACTTCATCTCCTAAGAGTTTTAAAACCTAGAAGAACAAGCCACATGCCTAGTTATCACTAGTAGGAACGTTTTGTTACATCATGTGCATTTGACTTAGCGAAGCTCGGCACAGGGCCGAGTCCGTATAAGACAAGTATCCTTTTTGAGACCATCATGTTCAATTTTGTGCTACTTGCTACATCATTTAGAAGACTTGCTTGCATTGTTTTCCGGGTTTAGAAATTAGTTGAGTGAAATTATTAAAAACAAAAATCATTCTCCTAGTTTGGTACAAATAATATGTTTTTACTAAGATTTTGTAGTAGTCTAGAGTGTTGTGTAAAGATTAGTTTTCATAAAAATCAAAAAGAGAAATAGTTGGTTTGACCGAACTACGCGGGTCTGATTCTCACCGGATATGAGATACGTAGGCAAACCTTATCGGTTCCGGCCCCCAGTTTTCAAAAAAAAAAAAAAATCCAAAAATATTTTCCCTTTCCTTAATTCCTTCTTAGAATTCTTTCCTTAGAAAATTCAAAAAAAAATCAAATCAAAAATATTTTCTTTCTTCTTTAGAAGTCTTTCTTTCGAAAATTCCAAAAATAAAACAAAACAAACATAAAACAATATATAAAAATCAAAATCCAAAAATATTTTCCCTTTCCTTAATTCCTTCTTAGAATTCTTTCCTTAGAAAATTCAAAAAAAAATCAAATCAAAAATATTTTCTTTCTTCTTTAGAAGTCTTTCTTTCGAAAATTCCAAAAATAAAACAAAACAAACATAAAACAATATATAAAAATCAAAATCCAAAAATATTTTCTTTATTCTGAAAGAATTTTCCTTTCAAAAATTCCCCCCCAAAAAAAGAAGTCAAAATTCAAAAATATTTTTCATGTTAGGAGCTTTTGTGGTCTGTTTTGTATATGAAAAAAATAAAAAATAATAAAGGATAAAAGAGTTAGTTTATTTACTTTATTCATGATCTTCTCTTGAACTACGCAAGATATGATTCATGCGGCGTCATAATACATAGACAATCCCCATCGGATTCGATCATATCTATTAAATAAGCTGAGTGGAAAAACAAAATGAGTGAAAAAAAGAAAGAAGTGACTAAAATAATAAAGAAAAACAAAGAGCGAAAACAATAACAATCCAAAAAAAGAAGTGTTTGTCCAATTTGAAAAACAGAAAATCGCGGAAAGTTTCTGTGAATATGTTGTCAAATGGCGCAAGCAAGCCACCAGGGTAAAGCCTCCAATGGACGGAGTAGAAATGGTTACAGTCTTCCTACAGGCCCTAAAAACGGACTACTTCCAGAAAATGATGTCCCCTATAGTAGACCATTCGCTGAGGCTATCAAAATTAGGGAGATGGTCGAAAATGGTTTAGCAATGGGCCGAATCTTGAGTCATGCTGCCTTCAAGGCCACATCACATACCGTTCAGAATGGTTCGGGGAGTTTAATGAACAGAAGAAGGAGGGAAGCAGGAGCCATGATGGCTTCAAGCTCGAGGGGGCCCACAGGTCATTTAACCAATCATATATGCTTTCTAAGGTCCCACAACACTATTATCCCCATCAAGATGATGCTTATGTCGTGGCACCGCCTCCCTATGCGGTGATGAATGCACAACCTTACACGCAACTAGAGCATCATACGCAAAAACCGAGCTCCACATCCCAGAAATGCCTGTCCCTACCAAGCTCTATATAATCCCCAACCAAATGTTCCCCAATACAATTCTCGCCCAAGAGAGAGCCCCTCAGAAGGAATCAGTTCACCCCTTTGGTGAATCATATTCAAGTTTGTTTCAAAAGGTAATCGGGCTAGGTCCGCTGCAGTCAGTGGCTCCGAACCGGCCAAATCCCGAGTCTCTCTCGTACCAAGCTGATGCTAGATGTGAATACCACTATAAAGCAGTGGGACACGATACTAAGGACTGTTTGGACCCTCAAGAGGGTAGTTGAAGACTTAAGTAAAGCCGAAAGAATCGTTCTTCGGGACGAAGAGGATCTTGATGTGATGAACAATTCATTGCCTGCTCACAATACTGGGCCCGTCGTTGTAATGATATGTGATGATGAGGAATTTGATCTGACACTAAAGGCCATGGTAACTATTACCGAGACAGAAGAAAAGCAAAAAAAAAAAAGTTCGTCAAACCTAAAAAGTTCTCTGTCAAACGGGAGTCTCGATAGCCTGTCTTACTGTCTTTTCTGCTTCCGGATTATTTCAGGGTGTAATCCGGATGTTTTACTTTATGGTCTTACTTTCTCATGTAAACCCTTCTATCATTAAAAAATCTAAAAAAAATCAAATAAAATTTATATTTCATTGAATGTCTCTTCTCTTAATCTTATCACCTTTCTTATTCTCTTTTCAGTTCTGTTAATGCTGATTTAATGACATGAGGTGCTTGCGGACTTCATGCCTAGATCCTAAAATGTTGTCAGACCTCGAAATAATGAATCAAGAAGCAGAATGTATTGAAGATAAGGCTTGTGAGAAAATAAACAAAGAATTGGAACAGTAGGCCTAGGCCAAGTCCTAATAAAATCAAAAGAAGTTGAAATTCCCTCTTTTCGAATCATTGTTGAAGCCGAGATTGAGAATAAAGATTGGGTCAAGAATCGATTGGAACAATTGATACTGATTGATAAAAAGCGATTGGCCGCAGTATGTCACAGGCAGTTATACCAACAAAGAATGGCTAGTGCCTACAACAAGAAAGTGCGGCCTAGGAAATTTGAAGTGGGGCAACTCGTTCTGAGATGTATCCTCCCGCATCATGAAGAAGCTAAAGGAAATTGGCTCCAAATTGATGTAGTCAAAAAAGGTACTGTGTTTTACCCTTCACGCACCTTTAATGCTCTTTGATTGGGATGACAAAGGATTTCATTCTCGCTACCCAAATACCATTAACCCTTTTTTCCAACCCTTTAAGCCGGTTACCTTTCTTTGATTACCTCTTTGGAACCTGAAGGAGTTATTGAAAGAAAAAAACAAGAAAGAAAAAAAAAGGAAATAGAAAGAAAACAAAACAAACAGAAAGACAAAATAAAAAAAACAGTTCATGTTACTTGAACTACGTTCGATTTGATTCCGAAAGGATACGTAGGTAGCCTCTCTCTGGGGTTCAGTCACACCAAAATAAAAATCCACATTCCCCCAAAAATAATTGAAACTGGGGCAGATGTCACATTGGTTCGGCGACGGTTTTGCCTGAAAGGTTCCAAAGTTGTAATTCAATCCAAATCCATTTTACCCAAATCCTTTTCAAGTCCTTTTGATCAATCAACGAGAACGTTCAAGAATTGGAGGAAACAATCACTTGGATTAGATGCCACCAAAATGAGAGAAATAAAATGAGAGTCTTATTGGTGAAAACCCTCATGAGCACCGTAAGGCAATGGTGAGTAAAGAAACTAAAACGAGTCTTTTTAGTGAAACCCCGCAAAGGGCACTATAAGACGATGGTGCGAAGAGAAATGAGAGAGGTTAGCTGGTGAAAACCCGCAAAGGGCTCCACTGATCGAAAAAGAGGATCCTCAGTCACTGAAATTGACACAGTCTTGGGCAAGGTTTCTCGGTTTCAAGACAAAGGTTGTGATGAATTTCTCAGAGTCAGACGGGTTACACAGATCAGGCATCCAGTCTAAAAGGCATGTCATATTCATTGAGTTCCGCATGTACTTCAGATAAGTCCTTTCCTTTTCCCGAAAGGGATACCTCTTGTCTATATTCATTGTCCATTCCTTTGTTTGTTGTTCTTTGAATCTCTTTAGGTCTAACTTTGTTCCAAAAACTAAGGCAAAGAAGGGATGGCAAGACTGATTTACAGGGCTCTCATTTGATACAAGCTATTATGCAAAACAGGCACCCAGACTCGGCAGGGGCATCAAGTCAACCCCGAGTTGACTTTGTGGCTGATGCTTTGAAATTACAAACTCTCGAAAGGAGGAAATTAAATTGAAAGTGCCTTCAAGGGCAAAATAAAGTTGTAAAGGTCCCAAGTGGATAAACGTTTTGGCAAAGTTTGAAAAGTCAAAGGTTCCCCAATGCTCTGAAATTGAAAGTGTTGGAGGAAAGAAGTCGAAAGTCAAATGCCACAAAAGCAAAACAAAGTTTAAAATGTTAAGTCCCACGCGACCAACCGTCATGTAAAAGTTTGAAAAGTCAAAGGCTCTTTGGGGCCAGACATGCTAGTGGTATTCAGGAAACATCTAGTGGCAGGTTGAAATCATCATCAAAAGAAGATGGGCACAAAGCCAAGATTCCGAAGACATCAAGGCCGCAAACTGACCATTATTTTCAAAACTCACGATTTTTCTTTGTTTGCAGCATGAACAAAGCAGTGCAGAATGGCCATTTCTAAAGGACGAATGTCACCAAAGGTAAGTTTCCTCAAAATCTCCACTTTTCTTTATTTTTAGCAAGCAACACTACTGTTCATACCTCTCATTTTCGTAGCTTAACCCAGGTAGAACCTTTTCGCCTAGGGGGATTCAGCTCATAGTTCCGGGTAGAAGCACTCTTCGCCCAGGCTTGTTATTCGTAGCTTAACCCAACTAGAACCTTTTCGCCTAGGGGGATCCAGCTCATAGTTCCGGGTAGAAGTACTCTTCGCCCAGGCTTGTTTTTCGTAGCTTAACTCAGGTAGAACCTTTTCGCCTAGGGGGATCTAGCTCATATTTCCGGGTAGAGGTACGCTTTGCCCAGGTTTACTTTTTGTAGCTTAATCCGGGTAGAAGTACTCTTTGTCCAGGTTTTCTTTTTATAGCTTAACCTAGGTAAAACCATTTCGCCTAGAGGGATCTAGCTCATAGTTTCTGGGTAGAAGTACTCTTCGCTCACGATGTTTTACGTAGCTTAACCCGGGTAGAACCTTTTCTCCTAGGGGGATCCAGCTCATAGTTCCTAGTAGAAGTACTCTTCGCTCAGGATATTTTACGTAGCTTAACCCAGGTAGAACCATTTTGCCTAGGGGGATCTAGCTCATAGTTTTTGAGTAGAAGTACTTTTCGCTCACGATGTTTTACGTAGCACCCAGGTAGAACCTTTTCGCCTAGAGGGATCCAACCCATATTTCCGGATAAAAGTACTCTTCACCTAGATTGTTTTTACGTAGCTTAACCCAGGTAGAACCTTTTCACCTAGAGGGATCCAGCTCATAGTTTCGGGTAAAAGTACTCTTCGCCCACGCTATTTTTCTTAGCTTAACCCAGGCAGAACCTTTTTGCCTAGGGGGATCCAGCTCATATTTTCGGGTAGAAGTACTCTTCACCCAGGTTGTTTCTCGTAGCTTAACCTAGGTAGAACCTTTTCGCATAAGGTGATCCAGCTCATAGTTCCGGGTAGAAGTACTCTTCGCGTAAGTTGTTTTTACGTGGCTTAACCCAGGTAAAACCTTTTTACCTAGGGGGATCCAGCTCATATTTTCGAGTAGAAGTACTCTTCGCCCAGGTTGTCTTTTCATAGTTAACCCAGGTAGAACCTTTTTGCTCAGGGGATTCAGTATGTTTTCAATAATATAGAGCGTCAACCCCAGGTTACATTTCCTTTTCAGTAATACAGGGCGCCAACCCCTAGTTACATTTCCTTTTTCAGTAATACAGGGCGTCAACCCCTGGTTATATATCCTTTTCAGTAATACAGGGCGCCAACCCCTGGTTACATTTCCTTTTTCAGTAATACACATCGCTAACCCCTGGTTACATTTCTTTTTAGTAATACAAGGCGCCAACCAATGGTTACATTTCCTTTTAGTAATACAGGGCACCAACCCCTGGTTACTTTTATTTTCTGTAATACAGGGTACCAACCCCTGGTTACATTTCCTTACTAGTATCAGGGTACACCATTCCACAGTTGATTTTTATTTTAGATATAGGGTCTACACTCCCTAGTCTTCTTTTCCAAAATAGGGTCTCCACTCCCTAGTTGATTTTATTTTAAACATAGGGTCTCCACTCCCTAGTCTCCTTCCCAACATAAGGTACACCAATCCTTAGTTGAGATATCTTTTTGACAATAAAGGAACACCATTCAAAAAAAAGAGTCATCATGATCTTTTCAGGGTACATTATTCCTAACCTTTTATTGCTTTCAATAAAGAAATTTTTCTAGTGTAAACTGGGGCAGAAAATTTTTGTTCGTTTGTTTGTTTTGGTGTCTGAGCAGGTTTTACCTCGAAGCACATGGTTCGAGATGACCAAAAGAAGATTTCTCAATCCATAATAAAGAAAAGAAAAGAAAAGGAAAAGAAGTGAATCCAAATGCAGAAGCAAATGGAAAGGATACAGATTGCTCAAGACATGACTGAAGTTACGAGCTTTACATTTCCCGTTTTGCTCAGAAGAAACCATAAAAGAATAAACTAGCACCTACAACTAGCAAGCATCAAGGTTCAGATCAGAGTCTGCATAAACAATCAGTCAAGACTCATGATCAAGCTTCAAAAGACTTATAGATATTAATCTTGTAACTTAGAGTTGATAGGATTCTTTAGTTTCTTTCGATTTTGATGTAATAGCAGGACCACGGAGCCTCGACGGAACCTCACTCGACTCTCCAACTCATCATTCCATCACTTTCCTTGAACTACACGCGACCTAATTTCCCTATAACCCGGGATATGTAGGCTGTCTAAAATAGGACTCGGTTGTACCATTTTTCTTTTATTTTTCTTCCACTTTTGAATAACGGTATGACCAAATATTAGTCATATTGCTCATCTTTTATTTGCTTGAAAACTCTTCATGTTTTCAAGCAAAGAGGGGCATGCTGTGAGCACCTAATATTTGACCGTGCTTGAATTCTTTCCCATTTATCTAACTTATTACTCCATCTTTCCCACTCCACTTTTTCTTGTCCCCCATGCTTGCCCCCCATACTTGTGCCCCCACTCACAACCCATCTTCTACTCACTCACGTTTCTTTACCATGGAAACCAGCTAGAAACTCTAGCTAAAAAGGCAACAAAACAACCTCAACATTCACATACAAAACTCCCTCAAAAACGAGCTGAAAAGGGATCTAAAAGACGTCCAAACTCCAGCCCCAAAACTGAGGTGAAACCAGCTGCAAATTCAGCCACCAAACAGTCCCTAATCAGCTCTAAAACGCAGTTGAACCCTCTGTCCGAAACAGCTCCAAAACACAGTCGTAAAGCCATTCCAAAACCACCAAATAATCAGCAGCAAACCTCTGCTCTCTTCCGCCCAGTTCCACCACCGTGGACGCCGTTTGAGGTTCCATAAATCACTCCAAAATAATCTGCTTCTGTCTCTGTTAAATCCAGTTGAAGTTCAAAGTTTAAGAGATCTGTTCGAGGTCGACGTGGGAGTTCTCCGGCCAAAGGTTCCTGTTGGTGGAGCTCATTTATTGCTCGGTTTGTGGGGTTACAAGTTCTCATTTCTAGATTCATCAATAAAGGTCCATTCATTATGTTTATTTTGTCTCCATTTCATTTTACTTATGATTTTGATAAGTTATTATTCTTTTGTATTAGTTTGCCTTAGAGGTCTATCTGTTTCTTTGATATTACATGATTCCCTGTCATGATTTTTTTTATGAGCTATGTTTACCATGCTTTGGTTATTTGCCGTGGTAATTGGATTGCCACAAGCTGCTGGTCGAATTAATTAGTACATATATGATGTGTTTTATATTGTTTTTTTTTCTTTTGTCATTAAAGTTCCATTTAGTTTATAGGATTTGCATCACTTATTTTGCATAGTTGGGCCGTAGATAAAGTCAGCATGCCTTGGGTAGTGATTTTGAAATTGCAAAGTGTTGGGACTTTTAAACTTAAGTTTTGATTTAAATTAGTTTGGGCCAAATAATCAATTGGGCAGTAGCTACTTACTCTAATCTTGGTTTGGTAGAATATTTTAATTTGATGGTTATTTTAACTTGGGGCTTAATAAGGGAGGCATGAATACAACACTTACCCAATGTCCCTATTTATACCATAATTATAATAATCAAATATTACACACTTCCACAAGTAATTCCATAATTCATAACCTTACAATAATCTCAAAGTTTAGGAAGAATAATTAACATTGTTAAAGTGCTTTAGGCGCGTATTAATAAATAAATTATCGTAATTATGTACATGTTCGCTTGACATAGTTATGATCCTATAAATAAATCAAGATATGCGTCCACGCGACTTTGACCAAACAACCTTAATAATAATAAATCTGTTATTGATTGTGTACACGTACACCTGACATGACTCTTGACATGCCAAATAAAATGAGTACACGTGCGCGTGACTTCTTTTAAGATATTGCTTTTATAAATTTAATCAAGAAATAAAAACGGATAGATAAAACATGGAAACCAATAAATCATAATTTATTCAAAATTAATTCAAGCCGAATGTAATCAATAAAGCGACTGTGCTAGAACCACGGGACTCGGGGAATGCCTTACACCTTCTTTCCGATCAATAAAATTTCTTACCCGGACTTTATTTTTACAGACCAATAATAATAGAGTCAAGCCTTCCTTTGACTAGGGATTCAAATAAAATGTGACTTGGAACACTCAAAAATTAATTTCAAGTGGCGACTCTGTAAATAAAATAATCCCTACTCAAATTTATCACTTTAATTGGAAAAACTCTTTAACCCATACAATCCATAAAACATATACATCTTTTTTTGAGGTAAAAAAAGGGTGTGACAAAAGTCTAAAGGAAGTAATCAATGAATTAAATTGTCAGTAATTTCATTTGATTGATTAGTATCAGAATATTAACATGGGGAGATAAATAAGGTCTTATGGAAGAATTTTAAAATTGAACTAAGGAGTGCAATTATGATTTTTAATGGAATAATTAGTAATTTATTATGGTAAAAATTAATTTCCAAATTCAAAATTAATTCCATAATAGGGAGTCTTGTTAATTAAATTTTGTAGCCCCTACTGTGCCTAAATAGTAGAAAATAAAGGAAACCTTTCCTTTGTGAAGAAAGAAAACCCAATAAGTTTTGAAAAAGGTTTTACCCTAAAAACGTGGGTATATATACATGGTATAGGGCTGGCCGTTTTGACACATGTTTTTCCTTGAAATTTCGCCCACCTGAAATTCTCTCTTTCTGGATATTATTTGAGTAACACAGTAGAAGACCGTGGATCATTTTCTGGATGTCGTAGTCTTGCTACTCTGGAACTGGAAATCGAGATTGGTCTACTTTGTTCACGCTTCAAGAGGTAACTCGTACAATCTTCATATGTGCTAATTGTTTAATTTACACGTGAATATGATATTGGAATTGCTTCTGTTGTGATATATAATCTATCAATTGGTATCATATCCTACTCATGTCTAATTAGATAATTAGGTTGATCATGAAAAAGGAACATCATGTTAATATGTAAGTTTTGAATTACATGCAACGATTGTTTTTCTAAAAGATTGCACTGCTCTATGCATGAATATTTATTCTGAGAATATTTTATGATTCTGTAAATCATGTAATATCTGTTTAATATTGATGATATATGATAAGAATAGTCTAAAAATTTCATAAATCCGAGAAAAACGCAAAAACTCATTTTTGGACGAATTGGTAAGAAAATCGGAGGTCAATATGCTGACGGACTCCGTTAACCTTAAATTTGGTAGGTGCATGGGAAACGACCCTATGGTCAATACTCATCAGCTTTGCTAATGATGTAAGTCATTTTTTGGGCATTCAGGGTCGTTTAGATGATGTTTTGGGCGTTTTTCTAATTTTTTGGAATTGTTTCAAAAAACATATTTAAGTTGTTTTTAATCCAGTGGTGGTAGGGATAATTTTCTATGGACTCCGGGGTTAAATTCTGGTGATATAATAAATTTACACGTTAGCGTAGGTTGTCTTCCATATCGGATAAACTCATTATAGGTAATCACTAGCTAATACTAGTTGTTGATTACTTGTATTTACTCTTCATCTGAGTATGCATGTTGGTTCAATGGGACTAGTATCTTGAATGTTGATATTCACTTGACTTAAATTAACACTTTACTCTCCATCTGAGTAAGGCATGTTTAAATTCATAGAGTGAATAATCTTTCATTACATATGTATATTGTAAGAATAGCTCTTTACCATCAAAACTTGTTGTTCAAGGTGCATGGATTTTATGTATGTAGTGTGTTTTGAATTTTAATATTCAATGAAACATGACTGATTTTTATCTATTTGTTTAGTTTTCTCTCATATTAACCATGATTGCTTTCAATCCCCTTACTGCTATTCTTACTCAAAAACAACTTGAGGGTCCGAATTATATTGATTGGAAATGAAACTTGGATATTGTCCTAATTGTTGAAGAGTACAAATTTGTGCTTGATGAGGTGTGTCCAAAAAACCTGGAGAAGATGCTACGGATGATGAACAAAAAGCTTACCAAAAATGGGTTAAAGCTGATGAGATGGCACGGTGTTACATTCTGGCATCTATGTCAAATATTCTACAACATCAACATCAGTCTATGGAGTCAGCTTATGACATTCTGGAAAATCTCAAAGAGATGTTTGGAGATCAGAATTGTGCGGCTAAGCAGACTGTCATGAAAGCTCTTCTGAATACCAAAATGGTTGAAGGTTCATCTGTTAGGGACCATGTTCTAAAAGATATAATAGATACTGGTACTCTGTGTAGCCGCACTATCTCCTTAATATATAACTTTGATTGTATTTGTAGATCTGACCAGTAGGAAATGAGCTGATTTCGTGAGCCTATCAACTATCACCCATATGGAATCGAACTTACGATGATAACGAGGTAAACCCGTGATAAAGTCCATGTTTATCGCCTCCAATTTCCACGTCGGGATCTCTATAGTCTGTATTAGCCCTCCGGGCTTCTGGTGCTCTACCTTCACCTGTTGGCAATTAGGACACTGAGCAACATACTCAGTAATGTTCTTCTTCATATCATTCCACCAGTACACATCCTTAATGTCATGATACATCTTCGTCGACCCAGGATGAATGGAGTACCCTGAATAATGTGCCTCTGACATTATCCTGTCCCTAGCCTTGCTACATCTGGAACACACAGACGACCCTTATATCTGAGAACCCCATCTCCCTTGAGCTCTAATAACGGCTTCTTCTGCTGCGGAACTCGCTCTCTCAACTTGACCAACTCTGTGTCCTCGTACTGCCTCTCCTTTACTTCAGCTATGAGAGAAGATTTTGCAGTATTTTGGAGTACAACTCCACCATTACCAGAGTCAACTAACCGAACCCCCAAATAAGCCAATTGATGAATCTCTCTAGTTAATTTTCTTTTCTCAGCCTCTACATGTGCTAAGCTACCCATAGATCGGCGACTTAAGGCATATGCTACAACATTAGCTTTCCCTGGGTGGTAGAGAATGTTAACATCGTAATCTTTCAATAACTCAAGCCACCGCCTATGTCTCAAATTCAACTCTTTTTGATTGAATATATATTGCAGGCTTTTATGATCTGTGAATACATCAACATGAACACCATATAAATAATGTCACCATATCTTAAGTGCAAGGACAACCGCAGCTAACTCGAGGTCGTGGGTTGGATAATTTCTCTCGTGCTTCCTTAACTGCCTTGAAGCATACGCAATTACCTTCCCATGTTGCATCAGGACACACCCTAACCCAACACCTGAGGCATCACAATACATAACATAACCATCTGGACTCTCTAGAAGTGCTAGAACTGGCGCTGAGGTCAAATTGTTCTTAAGCTCTTGGAAACTCTGCTCGCAAGCCTCTGTCCACTGAAACTTAGTTGCTTTCTGCGTCAACTTTGTCAATGGTGCTGAAAGGAAAGCAAAACCCTCTACGAACCTCTGGTAGTGTCCTGCTAAGCCTAGAAAGCTACGAACCTCTATCAGAGAGGTAGGTTTAGGCCAGGATTTCACAGCCTCAATCTTCTGAGTGTCTACCTTTATACCTTCATCAGACACAATGTGCCCCAAGAATGCTACAGACTTTAACCAGAACTCACATTTAGAAAACTTAGCATACAATTTACTATCACAGAGGGTTTGGAGTACCGCTCACAGGTGGTCCGCATGCTCATCCTCTGAATGTGAATAAACCAAAATATCATTAATAAATACGTGGGGCCCAGTTTACAGCATATTTTTGGAGGTCATTTCAGAAAGGTCTAGGGAGTCAGGTGAATGTCAACACAGCTTTTCATCCATAGACTGATGGACAAGCTGAGGATATGTTACGAGCATGTGTGTTAGATTTTAAAAGAAATTGGATGAACATTTACCTCTTATCGAGTTTGCATATAATAACAGTTACCACTCCAGTATCCAGATGGCTCCGTATGAGGCGTTGTATGGACGTAAGTGCAGATCTCTTATAGGGTGGTTTGATGTTGGAGAATCTGGGCTACATGGGCCAGACCTAGTTCAACAAGCCGTAGAGAAAGTAAAGCTTATTCGGGAGCGACTGTTGATAGCCCAGAGTCGTTAGAAGTCATATTCTGACGTGCGATGACGGGGTTAATAACTGGATATTCTTAAAGTTGTCACCTATGAAGGGCATGATGAGGTTTGGCAAGAAAGGCAAGCTTAGCCCACGGTATATTGGGCCTTATAGGATCAATCGGAGAGTGGTCCAAGTAGATTATGAGTTAGAATTGCCCTCGAAATTGGAGTCTGTCCATCCGTTTTTTCACGTATCTATATTATAGAAGTGCATTGGCGATCCTACCCGAGTGGTGCCCGCTGATGATGTACAGATTACAGAGGACTTTTTATACGAGGAAATTCCAGTTCACATCCTAGACCGACAAATCAGTAAGCTACGAAATAAGGAGGTAGCCTCCGTGAAGGTTTTATGGAGAAGCAGGAATATGGAAGAGATGGCCTGGGAAGCAGAGGAAGAAATAAAGTCTAAATAACCCCACCTATTTCAAACTGATGATATAGCTCGAGGTGGGATACTTCAGCACAGCTCTATTCAGGCTAGTAGGTCATCATGTAAGCTCTTATTTTTTACTTTCAGAATTTATAATGGACAGCTGTGTGAGGTCAAGTGTTACTATTTATAGACATTGGCCATATGTGGCATGTATAGTATATTTTCTGGCTGCGTACAGGTTGGTTTTAGTCTAGTGTACGGAGGAGACTCTGGTAAAAATTTCCAAAGTCTCTAAGAGTAAACATTCGAGGACGAATGTTCTAAAAAGGGGGATGATGTTATACCCCATGTATTCATACATGGAAGTACGCCATAAGTAAATTGATATAAGCTCGGAAATGAGATGTCATATCCCGGATTTTCGTACATCAAAGTTTCATCGTAAGTTAATCGACGTAAGTTCGGGAATGAGATTATTTGGAGATTATAAGCATTATGCTACTTCAAACAAGTGATGAGTAAATTCGTGAAGGTGAGAGGGTAAGCAAATCGAAAAAAATAAATTTTCGTCAAAGTTTGACATTTTGAGATAAAATACGGTCCAAGCTACAATACCCCGTATTTATGGACTAGTGTCATACAAGGTACCACATGACCATAATAGTAAGGTGTGCAAAGTGTGTTAAAAGTGAGTAGTATTTTAAGTAGTTTGAGATAATTTCTAATTATCTGGATAATTGGATAATTATTGGTTAATGGGGGATTGACAAATTAATTAAGAAATTAAGTGGCTAATTTTGGATAAGTCTAAATTTTCCCACACGGCAGCAACATATGGTCCATTAGTGATTCTTGAATTAAAATTTGCAAGATGGCACGTCTAAGAGGGGTTGGTGCCTAGGTCATCACTTTAGACTACCCTTTCCATAATTCCAATATGAAAATTCCAACGTATTTCACGTCAAATCCAAATGCTCTTTGAATTCTATAACGCATGAAAATAGAATCAGAAGATGGTGGTTTAGCCTTCTATACATCACAAATTTCTGAAAAAATGGTAGGCAACTTAGTAACGTGACATTTCTGCTTAAACAAGAATTCGAGCAAGAATATCATACGAATGTTTTTCCTACTCCACGTATGTTAAGGCTAAGCCCTTCCTTCATGTTGGCATGATCTCATAATTACATGTGTTTGATAACGAAGCATAAAGAGAAGTTCATACTCCCGAATTTATATGCATTATCCTAGTCTTATAAATTACAGTATTCTCCTTATCGGGACTTTATATTTAATTGAGTATTGTCTTCTTCCAGTCAAGAGAGGAGATAGCCTATATATACGATATTACAGTACTTTCATTACCATCGAGCTATAATCGATTGGCAAGCCCCTATTGAGTAACCTCTGATCAGATGGTAAGTTATATACCGAGCCTACTGTGGTCGGGCGCCTATAAGCGAGCCCAGAATGGCCGAGATACAGAGCCTAGTATGGCCGAGCGCCTATGAGCGAGCCTACTACAGCGGAGCAGTTACACGTTCCGAGCCTTATAGGACCGGACACTTATTTTACTTACTAAATTGAGAGTGTCCAGTATGAGCAGGTAAGTATATCTCCAGATCATCTTTGACTCCTAGTTACTTTCAGTTATTATATTATCAGTTCAATTTTAGCTTTCAGTTATTTTATTATCTTGCATACTCGGTTTATTATTTCGTATTGACGTCCCTTTCTCTAGTGACGCTGCATTTAATGCATGCAGGTTCAGACAAACAGACGGGTAGACCTCCTCAGTAGGTGTTGCCCGAGTTCAGCTTTATCGATAAGCTCCACGTCCTTCGGAGTTGCCGGGTCTAGAAGTTTTGTGTACATCTTGTGTATATATGTACATAGGTTATGGGTAGGTCGGGGCCCTGTTCCGATCATGGTACATCCATCAGTAGAGGCTTGTAGACATAACCTGTCAGTTAGTGTAGTATGTTGGGCTTGTAGGCCTTGTATGTATATTTTGTTGGTTTGTCAGCTGTAGTAGTTATGACGGCCTTGCCGGCCCAACTTTATATTGATGTTTAGTCACCGTTGGTTTCCATTCAGTTTTATATTTTACTTCGCAAGTTGTCTTGCAATGTGGCACATGGCCAAAGTATGACATTATATGTTTAGAGCCCCTTAGTCGCAAGTTGGTACGCAATGATAGATGAGGCACCGGGTGCCAGTCTCCCCTCCCCCCCCCCCCCC
>AWOL01S0017407.1:119363-211355 GCA_000715115.1 Nicotiana otophora
CTCGGGGCGTGACAACTTATCTCTACTTGATCCGTTCAACACATACAAAATGTACTAGCACAAGAAGTCGAAATTAAACCATTCCCATAATCAAGAGAAATTATATTTAATCTTGTACTACAACCATTCTGATGGTTTGTCCAATTCCCTCATTAGGTCGTGAACATAAACTTATGACTTATAAGAACCGATGATTTAATCTTCTGTGTATAAGCTAAACTCTATACACTAAATCAGCTATTATATAAGCAAAGGACACATAGACAAATACATGATCTATTTAAAATAAAACTTTATTAAATTGAATAAATAAACAAACAATTGTCCCATAAAGAATACTATAACATAAAGAATACTATAACAATACGTATGGTTTATAGTATGTTCTAACATAATTCCTACTTAATATTTATTTTTTTTCTTTTTTAGTGGCGTACCCATATTATAAAAATCTTAAATCCGCCTATGAATATAGCTGAGATTTTTTACATATGCTCCTTTTTCAATTACGTTAATTGGTGTCATCATTCGCTTTTGATAGCCAAATTACCCTATTTTTTTGATGTGTAAAAAGGCTGACAAAATCATAGTTTGAATATTCAATTTTTTAAGTGAACTTTCTCATAAACCAATAATTGCAATGTCCAGAGAGATTTCACCTCAAGGCTCTTTTATAACATGTCTTTTAGCAAATGTCGTTGCTCAAAAGATTCAACTAGAGAAAAAGCAAAGAAAAAAAGTACATCTGATTTACGTTGAACTACTTTTGTTTATTTATTCAGTTACACATATCTAGTTTCTTTCCAATTATATTGCTGGACCATAGCAAATCTTTCCTTCTTCTTTTCTTTCTTTTTCTTCCAAGTACAATATGGTACGTTAATTTCAATGGCCACCTTTACCAATTTTACTGGATATATTTCCAGTTAATTTCAAACTGCTGCTATCTTTTGATTTGGTGTAGTGTGTAATAATATTACTTGGAAAAGACAAAGGAAATGATGCCGCCTATATATTTAAAATAAAATTATTCAGGAAAATTTTGGTGGCAGAGATCTGCGAAATAATTTTGATAGGCCCAACAATTTTAGAAGAAAAAGAAAGTCAGTTTTGTAATAAGCATATGCTAGAAAGAAAGGAGTTGCTTGTTTGATGGATTTTTTCAACTTTAAAGGCAATCAGGTACTTGGTCTCCAGAATATGTACTGGTGGAATATTCTTTAATTTTCAAATTTATACCTTGCCTAACTAAAAAATGTTGGAAGGAAATTTTTGAATGAATATCTCATCTACAAATTATACTGTTGAGGAAAAAGCTTAACAGTTATATATACACCTCTTACCTCTATGATTAATAGTAACTGATAATTTGATAAAAACAATACTAGTATGTTGTCACATGTTAAATGCTTAAACTTATACTACACCGATAATACAATTATATACATATATACGGGGCGAAGGTACATAGCCCTAAGGGTGGTCAACTGATCATCCTTCGTCGAAAAATTACGTTGTATATATAGGTAAAATATTAGATTTTTAATGGTATATAACATATATTGAATATCCTTTATTGAGAATTGTTTTTACTTATTTCAAGTTTAAACATCCTAAATGAAATTTTTGGCTTCGCCATTGCATATATACTATTTGTGTATATAACTCTTACCTTTTGTTAAACTAATCAAATAAAATAAATCACTAGAAGTTGGACAGCAGAATTAAGCGACGTAAATAAATTGAATGTTGGCCTAGAATAACATATTACACTGTCGAACATTTTGTCCGTTCCTTTTGTTTTTATTTTGTTCTTAAATTCCATCATTTGCTCCATATTTCTTTCCTCATTCTTATTCCTAATATTTATACAGTAACAACCTTATTACAACCAACGGTTGCAGTACGATAGATAACATCTTTTATTTTTAACCAGATGTCGTTGCAGGTTTGAATTTTAAAAAAGGAAAAAATTATAGCAGGGAATGTTTTTTCATTTACGCGACACAAATCTAGATTTATTGGGTTCCAAAACGGATATAGAACATCCAGTGATTAAAAAAACAAATTTGTCATATCTTTGAACTTTCCTCGAAATTGGCTAAGATGTTCTTTTCGGAATAAAATTGACACGAACGACAAATTATATGATGAGAAGGTTCACAATAAATAATGCTCACTATTGTATCCTCCTGATATAGATAAGGGCAAGGGGAAATTTTTTTAGGGGCCAATAAAAATGAAGTTGAGTCAATAAGTATAATGATTTTGGATTTTGCCCAAGTTATGGAAATGTCGATTAAGAAAGACTAGCTAGCTACAAATTGCTCAACTAAGTAAAGAAACTCTATCGAGTTGGGGTACCTAGATATTGGATAGTAGTGCAATTAGTTGGTCATACTAAAGTAACTAATAAACTTTATTTATTATAACAGTAAGGTTACAAAACGTTATATACTACAAGGGGTCGTTTGGTATGGTGTATAAGAATAATATTGAATATGGTGTATTAGTAATAATGCAGGGATTAATAATACCGGATTAGTTATGCTGAGATTATTTCTTATCCACTGTTTGGTTTGGTGTATAAAAATAACATGCATTTGCGTAAGGGGGTGTACATGCTTATCCATGTATTAAAATCATGGTATTACTAATGTCATGGTTTGCTATGTATTAGTTATACTTATACATAGGATAATACCAAATATGGGTATAACTAATACACTATTAGTCATACATAGATTGAAAAATACTATCAAACAAGAGATTAATACCAAAGCTAATACATATATTATTTTTTTCTAATACATCCTACCAAACGACCCCTAGCAGTAAAGCTACCTTGATGACAGATTATGAGCCCGTTTGGATTAGCTGATTGTAAATAGCTGATAAACTTAAAGTGTTGAAAAGCTTTTTTAAGTGTTGAAGTTGATTTTTAAAATAAGCATTTACGTGTTTGGATAGAAGTGCTGAAACTGATAATAAGCAGTTGATGTATTTGATAAAAAGTGTTGATAATCTATTCTTTTGTTAAAATGACTAAAATACTCTTCAGACTTTTTTTCAAAAGATTATAAATTAAAAGATTTCTTTGTTAAAAAAAAGAATTAACAATGAATATGAATTGAAGAGAAAGCCAGGAAATCTATTTCAGGAAAAGTATTTTGTGAATTAGAAAATATTATTAAGGATAAACTAGTAAAAGTATTGGTCAAACTAAAAGTGCTTATAAGCTGAAAAGCCATAAGTTGGGAGTGACCAACTCATGACTTATGGCTGATTTTAACTTATAAGCACTTGGCTTATAAGCGCTTTGGGTGTTTACAAAACGCGTAAATAAGCCAAAAAAGATGTTTATAAGTCGGTTTGACCAACTTATAAGCTTAGCCAAGCACCCACTGTGTCATTGTAGTTGGGTAAAATAAAGTTATTTTACTACAATAGCTAAAGTTCAATTATTTCAATGTGAGAAAAATAATATTGTGATTTTACTATTATAATAAATAAAGTTTAATGATAACACGTGAAATTAACATGAGATCAACAGTAGAACTATGCTCGGCATGCGCTAAGAAAACATTCCAAATTGCTATTATTGGAGCTAAGAAAGAAATGTATGTGTTGTTTCATTGTCCAGCTTTTAGCAGATGGTGATAGGGTAAAAAGGAAGAGATGATTTATGCCAAAAGTAAATTAACTTTTGACTAACATATCTATCTAAAGAACTATCCAGAAACTGTTTATCATAAAGCTTTTGGAACATTTCGATACAAGAAAAAGTAAGGAACCCAACTTTATTTATGTGAAACTGAGGCATTAGTAGATAATAAAACAAGAAATTTATACAGTTCTAATTTTCTTTATCGGCTAATTAAAACTTGTGTTTGTTTTTGGTCTGTGTCTTTGGATACCCATTTCTACCTTACTTTAGAAAAGAGCAAGTCTCGTGCAGTAACTTATAAGGTAATTATTCTTTATGGCAAACATTAAATTTGTAGTTAATGATTCTGTTTAAATAGTATCTTTTTTATTTTTACTGGGAATATTGACGACGGGTTTTGTCTAAGTTTGATATGAATTTGGTGTGCTATTATTTGTCAATCAATTTGATATGAATGTGGGCCTAGATGAGGAGGTTAAACGGCGCTTCTGGGAGGGGTTAGATGAGATTGTGCGTCAGGTTCTGCCTACCGAGAAACTATTTATAGGAGGGGATTTCAATGGGCATATTGGGTCGACTGCAGGTGGTTATGGCGAGGTGCATGGAGGCTTCGGTTTTGGGGAGAGGAACGGAGGAGGTACGTCGCTGTTGGACTTCGCTAAGGCTTTTGGGTTGGTGATTGCGAACTCTAGCTTTCCAAAGAGGGAGAGGCATTTGGTTACTTTTCAAAATGTGGTGGCGAAGAGTCAGATTGACTATCTCCTCCTCAGGAAAGGTGACAGAGGACTGTGCAAGGATTGCAAGATGATTCCGGGTGAGATACTCGCGACGCAACAAAGGCTCTTGGTGATGGACGTTGGTATTATGTTAAAGAGGAGGAAAGGGTCTACTCGAGGAAGTCCGAGAATCAGGTGGGGAGCCTTAACTAAGGATAAAGCCCAAGAGTTGGAAGGGCGGTTGTCGAATATGGGAGCTTGGAGGAGCAGTGGTGACGCGAGCACTATATGGTCAGCGACAGCAAACTGTATTAGAGAGGCTGCGAGAGAGGTGTTAGGAATCTCGACGGGCGTCTCTGGTGGGCACAAAGGAGACTTTGGTGGAATGAAGTGATTCAAGGTAAAGTGGAAGCTAAGAAGGCGGCGTACCTGAAGTTAGTGGAGAGCATAAATATTGAGGAGAGGCGAGCATGTATGGAGAGGTATAAGACAGCTATGAAGGAGGCTAAGCTGGCGGTCACAAAGGCTAAAACTGCGGCTTATAGTCGTATGTACGAGGAACTGGGAAAAAAAGGCGGGTAGAAGAAGTTATTCCAGCTGGACAAGTTGAGAGAGAGGAAGGCTCGAAATTTGGACCAAGTGAGATGCATCAAGGACGAATATGGTAGAGTATTAATGGAAGATGCTCAGATTAAGAGGAGATGGCAGACTTACTTTCATAAACTTTTGAATGAAGAAGGGGATCAGGATATTGTGCTAGGCAAATTGGAGCATTCCGAGAGTCACCGTGACTTTGGGTACTGCAGGCGTATCGAGGTTGAGGAGGTCGTGGAAGCTATGCGTAAGATGAGTAGGGGCAGAGCGACCGGTCCAGACGAGATTCCGGTGGAATTTTGGAAGTGTGTGGGGCGAGCAGGTTTGGAGTGGTTGACTAGGTTGTTTAATAGTATTTTTGAGGGGAAGAGGATGCCGGATGAGTGGAGGTGGAGCACGGTGGTTCCATTGTATAAGAACAAAGGTGATATCCAGAGTTGTAACAATTATAGGGGTATCAAATTACTGAGTCATACCATGAAAGTGTGGGAGAGGGTGGTTGAAGCGAGGGTGAGGATGACNAGATGCTCAGATTAAGAGGAGATGGCAGACTTACTTTCATAAACTTTTGAATGAAGAAGGGGATCAGGATATTGTGCTAGGCAAATTGGAGCATTCCGAGAGTCACCGTGACTTTGGGTACTGCATGCCTATCGAGGTTGATGAGGTCGTAGGAGCTATGTGTAAGATGAGTAGGGGCAGAGCGTCCGAGCCAGACGAGATTCCGGTGGAATTTTAAAAGTATGTGGGGAGAGCAGGTTTGGAGTGGTTAACTAGGTTGTTTAATATTATTTTTAAGGCGAAGAGGATGCCGGGTGAGTGGAGGTAGAGTACGGTGGTCCCATTGTATAAGAACAAAGGTGATATCCAGAGTTGTAACAATTATAGGGGTATCAAATTACTGAGTCATACCATGAAAGTGTGGGAGAGGGTGGTTGAAGCGAGGGTGAGGATGACGGTGTCTGTATCCGACAACCAGTTCGGGTTCATGCCGGGTCGTTCGACTACAGAAGCTATACACCTTGTTAGAAGGNAATTATAGGGGTATCAAATTACTGAGTCATACCATGAAAGTGTGGGAGAGGGTAGTTGAAGTGAGGGTGATGATGACAGTATCTGTATCCGACAACCAGTTCGGGTTCATGCCGGATCGTTCGACTACAGAAGCTATACACCATGTTAGGAAGTTGGTGGAACTGTACAGAGAGAGGAAGAAGGATCTGCACATGGTCTTTATTGACCTAGAGAAAGCGTATTACAAGGTTCCTAGAGAATTTCTCTAGAGATGCCTGGAGGCAAAAGGTGTGTCGGTTCCCTACATTATGGCGATTAAGGACTTGTATGATGGGGCTAAGACTCGGGTTAGGACAGTAAAAGGGGACTCTGAGCATTTTTCGGTTGTAATGGGGTTACACCAAAGTTTTGCGCTTAGTCTATTCTTATTCGCCCTGGTGATCGACACGTTAACATACCATATTCAAGGGGAGGTGCCATGGTGCATCCTATTCGCTGATGACATAGTTCTGATTGATGAGTCGCGAGCCAGTGTTAACGAGAGGCTAGAGGTTTGGAGACAGGCTCTTGAGTCTAAGGGTTTCAAGCTGAGTAGGACAAAGACGGAATACCTGGAGTGTAAATTCAGCACTGAGCCAGGGGAAGTGGGCGTGAATGTGAGGCTTGAATCACAGGTCATCCCGAGTAGAGGCAGCTTCAAGTACCTTGGTTCGGTTATCCAGGGGGGATGGGAGATCGACGAAGATGTCACACACCGTATTGGGATAGGATGGATGAAGTGGAGGTTAGCATCTGGAGTCCTGTGTGACAAGAGAGTGCCACTAATACTCAAAGGTAAGTTCTATAAAGCGGTGGTTAGACCGTCCATATTGTATGGGGCTGAGTGTTGGCCCGTTAAGAACTCACATAACAGAAGATGAAAGTAGTATAAATGAGGATGTTGAGATGGATGTGCGGGCACACTAGGATAGATAAGATTAGGAATGATGTTATTCGGGAGAAGGTGCACTTGGCTCCTATTGATGACAAGATGCGGGAAGCGAGACTTAGATGGTTCGGACATGCTCAAAGGAGAAGACCAGATGCTCCGGTACGGAGGTGTGAGCGGCTGGTTGTGGAGGGAACGAGAAGAGGTAGGTGGCGGTCTAAGAAGTATTGGGGAGAGATGATTAGACAGGATATGGCGAGGCTCCAGATTTCCGAGGATATGACACTTGATAGGAAGATGTGGAGGTCGAGTATTAGAGTTGTAGGTTAGGATATAGTTGAGTCTTGACTTACTTCGTACCATTGTGGGACTAGCCAGGTAGGGTTTTTATCTAAGATAGCTAGTAACAATGTTGTGTTTTACTACTTCGTTTTTCAGTGCATGTCCTATTTACTAACTATCGCTTTTGCTTTGCATCTTTCTTCTGCATTTCATGATGTACCTATTTTTCCTATGATTGTTGTGGTGATACTAATATTGTCTCCTTTTGTTCTTTTGTCTTTTTGTTTTCTTGAGCTGAGGGTCTTTCGGAAACAACCTCTCTACTCCTTGGGGTAGGGGTAAGGTCTGCGTACACACTACCCTCCCCAGACCCTATTAGTGAGATTTTACTGGGTTATTGTTATTGTTATTTGTCAATCAATTTACAAATTTAATCGTGTTTGGAAGTGGTGAAGATTATTTAAGACCAGGATTTAAATCTCAATAGAGCAAAAAATCAAGGTGATCTCTTTATATTAGATTAAGCCGTAACACGTTAAATGATTTCTTCTTTATCTGTATAGGCTTTAGCGGCCGCATAATTATCCAATACTTATATTTGTATAAAGATGGCATGTACTTATCGGAGTAGTTGAGGTAATGCATAAGCATAACTGATCCTAATACTACTTACCATTTAAAAAGTAATATTACATATATACTTACATAGTATGTAATTAGAGGCAGGCCTATGGTGTAAAAAGAGAGGTCAGCAGCACTCGAACAGTTCAGTAAAAATTCAATATATACATGTATAAGTCTTAAAAAATAGTAATATATTAGTAGTGACACCCTACATGCAAAGAAGATTTTGGTTGAATGCAAAACATATATTGTAATGACCCGGCCGATCGTTTTGATTATTTCAGCCCTGTTTCCCATTTATTACTCAATTTATGATTTACAGCTATTTTATGACTTATCGGCTTAGTTGGTTCGGGTCCGAAAGGAATTCGGAGTGAAATGAGACATTTAGTCTCATAATTTAAAATATAAGTTAGAAACATTGACCGGATGTGAACTTATGTGTAAACGACCTCGAATTTGAATTTTTATGATTCCTCTAGCTCTATATGATAATTTTGGACTTAGGAGCGTGCCCGAAAAATGATTTGGAGGTCCGTAGTGGAATTAGGCTTGAAATGGTGAAACTTTAATTTTTGGAAAGTTTGACCGGGGGGTTGACTTTTGATATCGAGGTCGGAATTCGATTCTGGAAATTTGAATAGGTCTGTCATGTCATGTCATTTTTGACTTGTGTTCAAAATTTGAGGTCAATCGGACGTTATTTGATAGGTTTCCACGTTGTTTGTAAAATTTAGAAATTTCAAAGTTCATTAGGCTTGAATTCGGGTGCAATTTGTGTTTTTGACGTCGTTTGATGTGATTTGAGGCTTCAACTAAGTTCGTATGATATTTTAGGACTTGTTGGTGTATTTGATTGAGGTCTCTGGGGCCTCGGGTGAGTTTCGGACGGCTAACAGATCAATTTTGGACTTTGCATTTCAGCTAAAGAATGTTGGTTTTCTGTCACTGGTTTTCTTCTACGCGATCGCGTGAGAAGTTCCGCGATCGCATAGGCTTGTTTGGATAGAGGTGAAATTATTCTATGCGATCGCGTGAAGGCAACCGCGATCGCGTAGGCTTGTTGAGGCAGTGGCGATTTTGTTTTTCGCGATTGCATAAAGAGGACCGCGATCGCGTAGCTGTGGGAGTCTGATATTCGTGAACACGTGAAGAAGGTCACGTTCGCGTAGAGTAAGTAGAGCAGAAGTGGAGGTCAAGCGTTTTATGCTTCACGATCGCGTGGACGAGTTCGCGATCGCGTAGGCCTATGAGTTTGAGCTTCGCGATCGTGTGGACAGGTCCGCGATCGCGTAGAGCAAATCACTGGACATAATGTTTAAGTTCTGAAAATGGGACTTCGTCCCATTTTTTATTTTTACCGATTTGGAGCTCGAATAGAGGTGATATTTGGGAGATTTTCAGAGAAAACAATGGGGTAAGTGTTCTTAACTCAATATTGGTTAAATTACTTGAATCCATGGTTGTTTTTAACATTTAATTGATGAATTAAGTTGGAAAATTATGAAAACCCTCTTGGTTTAATTTGAAGATTTGAGGGTCGAGTTGATGTTAGATTTGAGTAAAATTAGTATGGTTGAACTTATAATTGGATGCGTTGTCGGATTTGGTGATTTTCGTCGGATTCCGAGACGTGGGCCCCACATGCAATTTTTTAGTGTAATTTCGGATTTTGTGGAAAAAATAGTATTTTGATATGGAATTAATTTCTATAATTTGTGTGGACTAAATCAAATTTATTGTGACTAGATTCGAGCTGTTCAGAAGTTGATACGCGCAGAATGGAATTTCTGGAGCATTGTTTAGCTTGCCCGACATTGGATTCATTTTGTTCGAGGTAAGTAACATCTCTAATCTTGGAGCTGAGGGTATGAACCCTGATTATACGTATTATGTAAATTGTTTGGAGGTGACACACATGCTAGGTGACGGGCGTATAGGCGTGCACCGTAGAAATTGAGACTCGATTGATTGCGTAGAGCTTTATAGTCAATTAACTATTATTTCTCCATGTATTTTTATGTGTTAAGAGAAACTGAGTTGTGACTCGTGTTAGAAATTATGCTTAGGCAAATGTTGGTATTATTGCCTTATTGGGACCCACTGAGGTCATTTCTTTTGTCAAATTATTTGTTTAAATTATAACTTCATACCCAGTCATGTTCATTCATTTCATATCATCTCTCAGTCTATGTTGCCATTTAATGATTCATCATATCATCATTTTGGGGTGATTTTCATAGCATTGTGAGCCCGAGAGACTGGAGAGATTGATGACTGGATGAGACCGAGGGCCTGGTTGTGAGGATGATAATGGGATCGGGCTGCACGCCGCAGCAGGCCATATTGGCTTTATATATATTATTATTTATGGGATTGGGTTGCACGCCGCAACATAGTTGACTGATTTATGCCATGATTAGCTTGTTATAGCGTTTGGGCTGAAGGATCCCCTCCGGAGTCTGTACACACCTCCAGTGAGCGCAAGTACCTATTGAGTGCGAGTGCCGAGCGATTGGGAGGATTGAGTGACTGTGAGGACTGAGTGACTGTGAGGACTGAGTGAATTGATACTCTGAGAGTATACATATAGTTTTATCACTGAGATACATTACATTGACATGCACACATGACATACGGACATAGACATGTATTTTTCTCATGTTGTACGGTATCACGTCATTCATGACTTCTTACACATATTGGCATATGGGCATAGTGATGCATTTTCCACTGGCTATCTGGAAAGGAAATGAAACATTTTATTTATTATTTAAAAGATTTTTGGGAAAATTATTATTTTCAAACTTACTCATATTTTTGGTAACTTCGGTAAACGATTTGAGTTTTCACTAATACACTTGAAAGGTAGAACTATTTTCAGAAATCATGATTTAAGCTGAGTATTTTATCTTCGAGTTACTTCTTTTATTACTTGCTTTATGTTGTTATGAACTGTTGTTGGTTATTGGAGTTGGACTCTGACCTTGGTACAAGCTCGTCACTACTTTCAACCTAAGGTTAGGTTTGTTACTTATTGAGTACATGTGGTCGGTTGTACTCATACTACACTTATGCTCCTTGCGTGCAGATGTTGGCTGCTGATGTTGTTGTGTTCGATGGGAGCTGGATTTGAAGATGTACCTGTGTTCCAATCATTGCTGCCTCTTATTCACGGTAGCTTTAGAATTTTAAATCTGTTCATGTATATTTCAAACGGATGATGTATTTTATTTCATATCAACCTTGTAAATTCTAATCTTAAAAGCTCATGATTTGTACTACCAGTCCTTGGAGAGTGTATTAGAGTCAGTTATATATTATTAGAATTGGTTAGTTGATAATTAACTTACGTAACAAGTTGAATTAGGTATCATCACGACTAGTCGACTTGTAATGCATAATTATATATAAGTTTTTCGTTTCAAACAGAGTAAAAGATTGTAAGGAAAGTTCCCCCATATATAAAATCACATCGTGGTCCAGAACGTCCCTATATAGAAAATAATAACAAACAAACATTCTCAAAACTAAGTTACTAGGCCACGTGGCAAGTGTTTGGTGGGCGTGAGGAGAGGAGGATCTTGTTGGAGTTTGTACATAAGTACTACAATAAATAATGTCTTCAATAATCTAAAGAAAGCAATGATTTGATAATGACAAGAAATTATACATACAATCTTGAGAAGAAATAGCTTTAATTTTCTCTTCTTTCTTTTTAATATTTGTTTTTTCATTGGGGGGTGGGGAACAAGAAGAAGAGACAGGTCATCTCAACAAGACATAGCCTCCTCCTTAATTATCATGGCCACCATTTCATGTACAGCACTTGCTATTTCACTCACTGTATTTAGCTGACAATTATCTTCCACCTGTCTCATGTAAATACAAAATTGTTAGATCCCTTCATTTTGGTTCTTATCACTCAAATCTTTTTGGCCAATATAATAAGAATATATATTGCCTAAAATAAGAAGCAAGAAAAGGAAAAACAAAACAGTACTTTGAGTTTCATATAATGGTTGAACTGAGGATGTATACTATTATTTTCATGCAGTATCAAACTTCTACAAGGGTGCCGTTTGATGAAAATCTCTCTTGTATACGTATCAGGAAACAAATAACATATTTTTATATTTTGAAACTCTTTGAATTTCTGCTTATCATTTTACCTTCATAATATGCTTTTATAATTTTATAATTTTCGGACCATAAGTTCCATGTGTCAAAACCCTTTTTATCTTAAATTTTGTGTCTAACACATGCCATAATCTTATAAAATTGTGTATATACTAACCTTGACACTGAATGAGTAAAGAACCGTATGATCAGCCGTTGAAACAGTGAGGTGAAGAATTGTAAAGCACATAGCTTGTAACCAATTAACAATCTTCAACAATTGTTTTGGTCTTCTCCTTGACAAAACCTTAACATTAGCATGGCTTTCCACCATTGTCACCTCGATGTCCGCCACTGCCGATCGCCTCTCCTCCGTCGTTGCCCCGTCGTAGCCGGCGGCCATCGGGTGGTTCTTTGCGGTTGCGTATTGAGGAAAAGTGAAGAACTTAGAGAAGGGATGTTGAGAAGCATTATTTGGTGATGATTGCTTTTTAACTTCTTGTTTATGAGCTTCCAAGAATTGAAGGAGTTGTTCAAGTTCTTTTACAAAATTAATTGCGCCTCCAACAATTGATGCTTGGTCTCCCTGTTCACATTAATAAATAAAAAAAGGTTAAATTATTGTACCAATGATTTATAATAATGTTTTACTACTTAATTGACTTTAACTACCAAGCTGGATGATGTTTCCTAGTCTTTAGGGCAATTTAGACGTTGCTTTTTTAATTAAATTAAAAACGATCCTACCCGTTACCAACCCAAATAATACAACTTATAAGCTAAAATTTATACATAAAACATGCATGAATTGTATAGTAGAAAGATTTACTTACAGATCTATGAAGACACTATATGCTCGGAAATGTTAAAAAATAGTAAAAACAACAATAACAATATTCATCGTAAAGATATTAACGATAACAATAACGGGGTTAATTTAACCCTAACTTTCTAGGCATGCTGTCAGTCTATAAATTTTTACTGGGAAAATTGACATATAAAATTCCTTATAGCAAGCTGCAAGACTAATATGGTGACCTAAAAATATATTAAAAAGTACTATAATCAGAATTGTAAATTTCTTTATATTTTTTATGCATATAACCTAAATGTGTAAAATAAGGATGTAACTTAATAGATACGACAGTGTAAAAAAATTTATGCTATCAATATAATTTAATTAAACTAGTATAGCAAATAAGCTGATTTTTGTCTGCATATATAAATTAAACTCATAATACTAATAATATCACTGTGACGCTAAATATTTTTTTTAAAATGCCAACATGCCTATTAATGCATGTCGTTACGTGCGTGTGTGTGTGTGTGTGAGAGAGAGAGAGAGAGAGAGAGAGAGAGAGAGAGAGAGAAAGTACCCTTTGAGCATAAGAAGGAGGCATCAATGATCGGAGAACGGCGAGGTAATCGTTCATTTGCCGGCGGCGATTTCTTTCGACAGCAATGTGAGTCATCCTTTGGTTTTCTATTTCCTCCTTGTTCTTAGAACATTTAGTGCGCCGTCTTTTTCTCCGACAGGAAACAACCGGAGTCTCCACCGGAGGATATTCCGCCGGCAAGAATCCGGTGCAAACTTCAGGAGATGAAGAGTTGTTATTATAGCTTTGTGCTATTGAAGAATGAGAAGAATCCCAATTATATTCATGAAAAAAGCCACCAAGATTGTAAATATCTTTGTGGCTATAAGTGAAAGGATCTTGTTGGAAAACAACAGTTTCAAGAGCCATTTTTCCTCTCTTTTTTTTGTTTTCTGAAATACCCTACTATTGATTTTCTCTCTCAAAAATTGACTAAATTGGTAAAGGGTTCAATGGGGTTTATAAAGGCTTGAAAACCAGAAGGAAATGAAGTAACAAAAGCCAAGTGGCCGTACGAATCAAATTGTATAAATTTCTTAAGCTACAGAAACTACTACACGTGAGAGGCTATGTTCTTTGGTTTGTGTGTGAGAGAGAGAAACACAGAGAAACATTCTATTGTTAGTTCCTTAATTAAATATCCTCTTGTTCATCATCGAGGAGGGTTGTGGGGAAAGAAGAGGGGTGGGTGGGGTCTATGCTTGTCTAAACAAGAAAAAAGTAGCGCACATAATTTTATGTAACCACGGCTGAGTGAAATGGTAGTATTTCTTCACTTTTAATGAGTAAATTTTGGTCAGTAAAATTTATATTTTTTTGTTAGGAAGCTCTTTATTCGGATTAGTCGTGTGCTAGTGAACTTTGAATATTGAATGAATATACAAATAATCTTTCTGATTCAATTTATATGACATATTTCAATTATTGAGAGTCAATTTAATTAATTTTTAAAGCTAAATTAAATTAATTTAACTTAATATTTTAAACGGTTTGAGCAAAATGATACAGTATAAGCTTTGATAATAGCTAGTGAGTAATGACAAGTTTGATTTACGTACAATTTAAGAGATTATAATGCCGAAGTTATTAGTGTGGAGTTATGCACGAACTATTTATCCAAAGATTGTTTCTTTAAAATAGCTTAATTTGTCATTAATCACTCTTATCCATATTTTAATTGTACAAATAATTTTCTTATAGCTATTTGCACTGATCATTATTAAATGAGTTTTAAGTCTTATGTACTTTGTAAAGATTTTTTATACTATTTACTCAAAGTGTATTTACAAGTAAGTCTCCCAAAAATACAAAATTAGTAAACTAAAAAATAAAATGGTTATCTGCTATAAAAGGTAAACACAACATAATATATAAAACTCTTATATTGACGATGTATACAACTTAAACGCAAAATAATTCAAAAGTTTCTTCCCCTGGCCAAGGGGCGGAGCAACAGTAGTGAGTGCGGGTTCGGGCGAATTCAGTGACTTTTTCCGGAATCCCGTATTTGTATTGAAATATTTATCAAATCTATATAAATATATACTGTCAAACCCAATAACAAAAGGGGTCTTGGTTCAATGGTAAGGATTGTGAGTTCATTTGAAAAAGATGGGAGTTCGATTAAAGTAGTATTTTATTTTAAAATTTAGAACCACACACATCAAATCTTAGTTCCGTCTCTGCCCTGGCCCACCTCTTTCTTCCATTGCAAGAGAAAAGATGTTGCAGAATATGTTTACGTATTTTGATATAGCATTTGTTTGTCTTCATTTGGTGATAACAATACTTGCGAGTTTGACATGGTGAATCTTTTTATCTTTGACCAGAGAGAGACTACTCTGAACAGAATGAGTCAGTGAATGCTTTACAATAAAAGGAGTTAATTCAATTGAATTCATGTGACTAACCGTACTAAAAATAAAAGTGGATCTCTCTGCAGAAATTAATCGTCAAGAAATTCATAATATATAAAGTTTAGAATCAACAACAAAATTTTCACATTACCAGGTTATTTAAAATATAATAATTACATATAGCAATCAATAATGAATGAGATCAATAACCTAAAAATAAGGTACATAATATATTACAAAATATATATATTACATATATAGTATAAATATTCATTATACTGTATTTAATATATTTAATATAAATTTTAAAGTTTAAAAATGAAGAAATAACAAAAAGATGAACATGTTCTCTATTTCCAAATACCACTTCTTTTGTGCTTGAAACGCCAACATCTGCTTTCTTAGTTGTAGCTTTTGAACTATCAATCTTTTTATGTTAAACTCCAATTTCGATGAAACTTTTCAGCTACTTATAATATATTCGAGACTTTAGCTAGGTAGGAGGCTAGGAGCTAAGCACCAACGGATCGTACCACGTTGAATTCTTTAATTATTTATGTATCTATTTGTATTTGCTTTTTTCCCCCAAACATATTTGCTGCTAAGTAAACACTCCACTCCTTATTTATGTGAACCTAACTATTCGACCGGACATAGAGTTTAAGGAAGAAAAAAAAAACTTTTAAACTTGTAATGTAAAATAAGGCATAAATATTTTATGTGGCTATAAATAATTACATATAGGTTAATTATTTTTTTAAAAAAAATTTACGCGGAGTAAAAAAAAATTAGTTCACATAAATTGAAACGGAGCGAGTAGAAAAAATAGTGAAGTGAGGGAAAAGGCTAACTCATTTGTTTGAAAACAAATCATCATATCATGAGATAAAACAGTTATTGCAATATGTGGCTAGCTCCGATACCATATTAAAAAACCCAAACGTTAAAGATTTGTGGCTCCGATACCATATTTAAAAAAAAGTGAATCTAAAACTTAATTCAATTCAAATTAGTTAACTTCATGAGATGAGAATTGTTCAAAACTATATAACTAAATAGTCCATATTAGTACTCTAATTATATTATGTTTTCTTGAATTAATAAGAGGGTGTGGAGATGGAGAATTAGGATAGAAAGTTAGTAGGTAGTTGAGCGTATTTCCTTTCCTTAGCAATAGTATACTAGTATTATTCTTGTATTTTCTTATTCTTAGATTTCTATTACTACCCTTCTATTAATACTTGATGTTTCTTCTACTTCGATTTTTTTATTATCTTGTTGTTGTTACTGCTTTTTTTTATGGCGTTTTTCCTTGAGCCGATAGTCTATTGAAAATAATCTCTCTACCTTCACAAGGTAGGGGTAAGGTCTGCATATACACTACCCTACTCAAACCCCACTGTTAGTCAAACTGTAATACTATAATATAATATAATGAAACGGTAATATTTTTGTAATAGAAAACAAAAATAGAAAATTAGAAGTAAAGCTGAATCTCGAAATAATAAAATATAATCTGAAAATAAATTTCAGAATATAATCGAGTTCGCTGAATGCATAATATGTCCATAAGAAAATTATTCCCCTCAAGTACCCGAGATTTTGGAATATTATCTTCCCACGATAGAATGATTTAACTCACCAGAGTATCGGTACCCAAAACGCTGGTGAATGACGAACCACTTAATGGTTGTAAATCACACTGGAATGTACTTGTGCAGAAGAAGGAGAAGAAGTTCAGAAAATTTCTTAAGGAAATATTCTAGGATCAAGGCATATTTATAGCCATTTTCTGGTATTGTTTCTGAAAAGTTTGCAGCCTTTCAAAAATAGCCATGGCTATTGGAACAGGCGGGAACGTTCAAAATATTTCGGGAAAATAATTTCAAATAATCCAGGAAAAAAATGAACCGAGTCGCGTCGCGGGTCCTGGGTTATTCCGGGTTGACTTTTTATTAATTAATTAAATTAATTTATTAAATAATTAAAAGAAATTTTGTCCAAAAAGATTAATCAATCAATCGATCTTTGACCAAATCCAAATCCGAATCTGAAACCGAAGTCGAGCCGAGCGAGCAGCGAAGATGACGACGCGAGACTTACCTTCTTTGCAACCCATTTAACACCAAGAGAAGTGCTTTTTCAATATAAGCATATTCTATTTTTTTTCACCATTAATGAGGTGCAATTGCTCTTTCCAAAGCATTAGGGAGCTCACTTTCCCTTCACATTTCTTCCCTCCATTTCCTATTCACCAACCTTTAATCCCAATAATACCCCACATGAATGGAGAATGACTATAAGACAAAAGAACGCACAGACGAGTGTGTGATTTACATGCAAGGATTAATTGTATCTGGATAAGTAAGTTTCCCTTTGAACTTTCCGTAGTAAACTTATATCGGATATACTCGGTCAATCGGTATATTTGATATCTTTGAACCGTCGAGCTTTGTTGTATACCTAGACAACATAAGTCACACAATTAACCCTTAACCATCTATGGTTCTCACGGTTGTGTTCGTTTCAGCCATGAACAATGCCTAGTTTCATGAGTGCTTAGAGAATGGGCATTTACTTTCATTCCCCTTGAAGCAACTTACACTTCACACTCACATAAGTGATTTCTAAACGTGTAATCCTATAGACACACTATCTGATTATTTTCTGCCAGACTTAGCAAATCATTAAGAAGCTTTAAGCTTTACTGACTCATCAAAAAGCCTTAATACTTTACCCTGATTTCTGAATATTGTCTTCATTACGAGAATGGGTTGAACCTAGCTCTTAGGATCTCCAGTCTGCTAGGTAGAGTTACCTTCATGATGACTTGTCCTAGATAGGCCTTTTGTAAGTGGATCCGATACGTTATCTATTGACTTCACGTAGTCAATTGTGATAAGACCACTAGAGAGTAATTGTCTAACGATATTGTGTCTTCGTCATATGTGACGAGATTTTTTGTTATACGTAACGCTCTCTAACATACCTATTGCCGCTTGACTATCACAATATATGCATATAGGTGCCAAAGGTTTGGGCCAAAATGGAATATCTTCTACGAAATTCCACAGCCATTCAGCTTCTTCACCGACCTTGTCTAAAGCTATAAATTCAGATTCCATTGTAGAACGAGCGATGCACGTTTGTTTGGATGATTTCCAAGACATTGTTCCACCCCCAATTGTGAAAATATATCCACTCACGGATTTAACTTAGATGATCTGGTGATTCAATTTGCATCACTATATCCCTCAATCACAGAGGGATATTTGTTAATGTAGAGCATAGTCTTGGGTATGTTTCAGATACCCCAAACTCGTTTCATTGCCATCCAATATATTTGATTGGGATTACTTGTAAACCGACTCAGTTTGCTAATATTACATGATATATCTGGCCGCGTACAATTCATGATATACATCAAACTTTCCAATACTCCTGCATAGTCCAGTTGTGAGTCACTTTCACCTTCATTCTTTTGAAGCGCATAACTCACGTCAATTGAAGTCTTGGAAATCTTGAAATCCAAATACTTGAACTTGTCAATCACTTTTTCAATATAGTGAGACTGTGATAACGCTAGACCTTGTGGAGTCTTCCAAATTTTGGTTCCTAAGATCACATCAGGAACTCCTAAGTCTTTCATGTCGAATTTGGTAGCTACCATGCGCTCAGTAGCATTTATATCTGCCATATGTTTGCTCATTATCAACATGTCATGAACATATAAATAAACAATGATTTCATGACCTGGAATGTTTTTAATGTAAACACATTTATCACAGTCATTGATTTTAAAACCATTTGCCAACATTGTTTCGTCAAATTTAGCATGCCATTATTTGGGTACTTATTTAAGTCCATAAAGCGACTTAACAAGTTTGCACACTTTCTTTTCTTTACCAGGAACCACAAAATCCTCATGTTGTTCCATATAAATTTCTTCCTTCAATTCTCCATATAAGAAAGTTGTTTTAACATCTATTTGATCGATTTCAAGACCATACACGACCGCCAGTGTTACTGGTGAGTAAGTGTCAAAGTAATCTATGCCTTCTTTTTGTCTATAACCTTTGACAACAAGTCTTGCCTTATATTTGTCAATAGTGCCATCAACTTTTATTTTCCTCTTAAAGATTCATTTCGAACCTAAAGGCTTATTTCCTGGATGAAGATCAACCAATTCTCATCTATGATTATCCAAAATTGATTGAATCTCACTATTGACTACCTCTTTCTAAAATACTGAATCAGAATATGACATAGCTACTTTGAAAGTTTGAGGCTCATTTTCAAGAAAGAATGTCACAAAATCTAGTCCAAAGGAAGTAGATGTTCTTTGACGTTTGCTACGCCTTGGATCCACTTCACTTGGAGTATTTTCCTTTGGTTCTTCTCGTGTTCATTTATTCCTTTCACTTGACAACTTGCATTTAGTTTTATACGGATAGATATTTTTAAAGAATTCAGCATTATCTGATTCAATTATCGCATTAACACGAATTTTGGGATTATCAAATTTATGAACCAAAAACCAACATGCTTTACTATTTGTAGAATATCCAATGAAAACACAATCCATAATTTTTGGTCCGATTTTACCCTTTTGGGTAAAGGTACTTGTACCATTGCTAAACACCCCCACACTTTGAAATATTTCAAGCTGGATTTTCTTCCTTTCAATTTTTCATATGGAATAGATTGTGTTTTACTGTGGAGTACTTTGTTGAGTATTTAGTTAAATGTAAGGATAGCTTTCCCCCACAAACTCTACGGTAAGCTTGAACTTATTAATAAGTAATTCATCATTTCCTTTAATGTCCAGTTTTTCCTTTCCGCATTTTCATTGGATTGAGGTGTGTAGGGGGCAGTAGTGTCACTGCCCAAAATTCAACTAGTCGTGATGGCACCTAACCCGACTCGCTAGGTAACTCAATTTAACAATATTCCAATTCAAATGAGATTTGCTGAGAGAAATTATGATAATATAACTGAGCTTTTATATAAATAATTCCCAAGGACTGGTAGTACAAGTCATGAGCCACTAAGATTTAGATTTTTACAAAACTGAATTAAAATAATTACAACATCTGTTTGAAATGTAAATGAACAGAATCCGAATCTAATGCTACCAAGGACAAGTGATAGCCACAACTAGAACGCAGGTACATCTTCAATGCCAACCCTCGTCGTACACAACAACATCAATACAAAGATCTGCACGCAAGGTGAAAAATTATAGTATGAGTACAACCGGCCCCATGTACTCAATAAGTATCTTAACTAACCTCGGCGAGATAAAAGAAGTAAGAACTATAGATGATACTCACTAACACATGTGCAGTTCAATATTTCCAACAAGTATAGGACATGTAGATGATCAAATCAGGAACAATCTCAAGTAAAACCATTTTTTGATGCTTACAATAATTGGTTTTAAAGTGTTCTTCTCAGTCAACAATCCAGCATATAAGGAAGATATGCAAGTAAATTAGGTAATCAGTCAAGGGATTTGCATGTAAAGATGAAATACAATAACCAAATATCGACACATTTCGGCGCGCAACCCGATCCAATAACGGTAACCAGCTCTCCCAGAACTCACATCGATATCAACCGCATGGACAACTCACGTGCTATAGTATCAATATCAAGATCCACACGGATAACTCACGTGCTGCACATATAACTCACATGGTATAGTATCAATATCTGAATCCGCACGGACAATTCACGTACTATAGTATCAGTATCGGGATCCGCACAGACATCTTACGTGCTGCACGGACAACTCATGTGCTATAGTATTAATATTTGGATCCGTACGGATAACTCACGTGCTATAGTATCAATATCTGGATCCACACGGATAACTCACGTGCTGCACATATAACTCACATGGTATAGTATCAATATCTGAATCCGCACGGACAATTCACGTACTATAGTATCAGTATCGGGATCCGCACAGACATCTTACGTGCTGCACGGACAACTCATGTGCTATAGTATTAATATTTGGATCCGTACGGATAACTCACGTGCTATAGTATCAATATCTGGATCCACACGGATAACTCATATGCCGCACGGACAACTCACGTACTATATCAACATCTGGATCTGCACGGACAACTCGCTTGCTAATATCACAACCCGTCCGACGTGGTCATAGGCATAACAACATAATCTGCCCAGCGTGGTCACATGCATTTCAACACAAATCCTCCCGGCGTAGTCGTAGGCATTTCAACACAATCCATCTGACGTCGTCACAGGCTTTTAGTCCAATTATATCACACATAAGCAAATACACAAGAACACATGTATATGATGGATAAAATATCATATTTCATGCTACTGGACTGGTATAATTACATGCTAAAGTGTAGGTATGTGCAATGTGTACTTTCATAGTTCAAATCGGTAATTTATCATAGAAATAGCAATTACCAAGTTTTATTCAGGGATTTAGTCTCTTCATAACCTCAAACATGCTCAAATAGTTCACAACAATGATACAAATATGAAATACATTGTAGCTTAAAGCTTAATAGTCAACTCTAGGCGTATCATAGCCTAAGCACTACCCCGATCATGGATAAATACCCCGGTGCTTGCACATGGGCTCAATCCCCACACATATGCGTAGCCATAACGCGTAGCTATCACAAATAATCCAAGCAACTAGTGGCTCAACTATCTTTAGATAGGATTCTTACCGCAAACAATTCGAATTCAATACCGAGCAAGCCAACCAATACCCTAGAAATTCCATTCCATGCACGTCAACCTCTGAATGACTCAAAACTAGCAAAAATTAACCCAAATATATCAAATAATGCCTAAGGGAATATTTCCAAATAATAAAGATTGAGTTTCTAATAAAAAATCCCGAAGTCAAAAAAAAAGTCAAACTCGGTCCCGCACCTCAGAACCCAATGAAACTCACAAAATCTGACAACTCATTCAATTATGAGTCCAATCATATTAATTTCACTCAATTCCGACTCCGAATCGATGTTCAAAACTCGAAAATTCATTTTATGAAACTTTAGACAAAAAAACCCCAATTTTCTCTTTAAAATCAATAATCATACGCCGAAAATAAAGATTAATCCATGAAATATAATCACAAGTGAGCCAAGAATGCTTACCCCAATTCACGTGGTAAAATTTCTCTCCCAAGTCCCCCAAGACGAGCTCCAAAATTCGAAAATGTGAATAAAACGACCAAAATCTCGAAATATAGCTTCTGCCCAGGATCGATCGCATATGCGATCACTTTGTCGCATCTGCGGCCTCCGCTTCTATGGTATAAATTTCGCTTATGCGAAAACCTCTGAACCCAGCAGTTATCGCTCCTGTGATCCTTTTTCTGCTTCTACGATCGTGCTTCTGCGCAAAATACACCGCATTTGCGACGTCGCAAATGCGGTCTATTCTTCGCACCTGCGACCCAGCAACAGTCCAGCCAAATTCGCTTCCGCGATGCTCCCTTCGCTTCCGCAGTCGTGCACCTACGACCAAACCCATTGCAGGTGCGGTTGCACCAGAACTACCAAACCAGCCTTAGCTAATATAATCCAAAGCGATCCGAACCTCGTCCGAAACCTATCCGAGCCCCTCGGGACCCCGTTCAAATATACCTACAAGTATCATAATATAACACGGACCTACTCGAGGCCTTAAATCACGCATAACAATATCAAAATGATGAATCACACCTCAATTCAAACTTAAGGAACTTTAAATTTTCGACTTCCAAATCTCGTGCCGAAACATATCAAATCAATCCGAAATGAACCCAAATTTTGCACACAAGTATCAAATGACATAACGAAGCTATTCAAATTTCCAGAACCACAATCCAAACATATTTCTATAAAATGGAGATTCGTATTCTCCACCCCTATCACTTCTAATCATTTTAATCTTTTTATTCAATTGATTTTTCACTTCATTCTTGTATTGCTTAAATGTTTCAATTGCTTCATCCTTACTATTAAGCAAATAAACATAACAATATAGAGTACAATCATCAATAAAAAATATAAAATACTTTTTCGCACTACGAATGGTGTTGACTTCATATCATAAATGTCAGTATGAATTAAGTCTAAAGGATTTGAATTCCTTTCAGCAGACTTATAAGGATGTTTTACAAATTTAGGTTCAACACATATTTGACATTTTGATTTATTACACTCAAATTTAGGCGATACTTCTAAATTAATTAACTTTCGCAAGGTTTTATAATTGACATGTCCTAAACGAATATGCCATAAATCATTTGACTCTAATAAATAAGAAGAAGCTGAAATTTTATTAATACTGTCAACAACCATTATATTGAGTTTGAAAAGGCCCTCTGTGAGGTAGTCCTTTCCAACATACATATCATTCTTACTTAGAACAACTTTGTCAGATACAAATACACATTTGAATCCATTCTTAACAAGTAAAGAAGTTAAAACTAAATTTTTCCTAATTATAGGAACATGAAGAACGTTGTTTAGTGTTAACACCTTGCCGGAAATCATCTTCGGGAATATCTTCCCATAACCCTCAACCTTAGTTGTTGCAGTATTTCCCATGGAAATCTCTTCTTCGGGACAAGCGGTAGAGTAAGTCACAAATGCTTCTTTGATACCACAAACATGTCGAGTGGCTCCAGAGTCAATCCACCACTCCTTCGGATTTTCAACTAAGTTATATTCCGAAAGCATTACACCTAGATCATCAATGTTATCATTCTTCTCCACTATATTGGCCTTTCCTTTTTTCTTGTCCTTTTTCGGTAGACAACAATCAGGGGCTTTGTGACCAGCTTTTTCACAATTGTAGTAGTTGCCCTTGGATTTTTTCTTGTTCTGTTCCTTCATCTGTCCAGAAGACCTCTTCCTTTTCTTACTTTTTGGAGCTGTCTCCTCAACAATATTAGCTCTCATAATCGTTGAATTTCCACCAAACTTTTTCTCGACTGTTTTGTTATCTTCCTCAATCTTGAGACGAATCACAAGATCTTCCAACTTTATTTCTTTGTGCTTGTGCTTTAGATAATTTTTGAACTCTCTTCATGAAGGAGGCAACTTTTCAATCATTTCAGCCACTTGAAATGCTTCATTCACTACCATACCTTCAGCAATAAGGTCGTGAAAAATAAGTTGAAGCTCTTGAACTTGAGTTCCAACGGTTTTGCTGTCTATCATTTTATAGTCTAGAAACTTGGCAACCACAATTTTTTTCAAGCACGCATCTTCAGTTTTGTACTTCTTCTCAAGTGCATCCTATAATTCTTTCTAAGTATTCATAGCACTGTAGACATTGTACAAGTCATCCTCCAAAGCACTTAGAATGTAGCACTTGCAAAGAAAATCTGCTTGTTTCCGCGCCTCAATAATCATAAACTTCTCATTGTCTGGCATGGTGGAGGCAGGCACTGGAGGGTCTTCACTGGTGAATTTCTGCATACCAAGCGTGGTAAGCGAAAAGAACACCCTTTGATGCCATCCTTTGAAGTTGGCTCCAGAATATTTTCCCGATTTTTCGGCTGGTGGCATAGCAGTTCGGCTTGACGAGGCTATCGTCGTTGTCGCAACAGTCGTAAAAAGATTTCCATTTTCAATTGCCATTTCTCACTGTCAACAATATAGGAGTTCAATTAATAGCAAAAACAAAACAGTAAACAGTACTGTAATTAATAATAAATATTAAGTTTAATAAATAAAAATCAGAGTTTTTATATACTGTTTCACAAGAAAACGATGAAGTTTTTATGTTCTTCAAATCATTTCTGAATTTTAATACTCCGATGAAGATTTTATATCTTCAAATCAGAAATAGAAAAATTCATAATGAGTAGAAAATCACAAAAGTTTTAATCTCCAAAACAGAATATAGATTAAAGTATAAGATAATTTTCTTAAGATTGTTAGTGAAATCGTAATACTATAATATAATGAAACGGTAATATTTCTGTAACAGAAAACAGACACAGAAAATCAGAAGTAAAGCTGGATCTCGAAATAATAAAATATAATCTGAAAATAAATTTCGGAATGAAATCGATCCCACTGAATGCACAGTGTGTCCTTAAGAAAATTATTCTCCTCAAGTACCCGAGGTGTTGGAATATTATCCTCCTAGGATAGAACGATTTAACTCACCAGAGTATCGGTACCCAAAACGTTGGTGAACGGCGAACCACTTAATGGTTGTAAATCACACTGGAATTTACTTGTGCAGAAAAAGGAGAAGAAGTTCAGAAAATTTCGCAAGGAAAAATTCTGGCATCAAGGCATATTTATAGCCATTTTCTGGCACTGTTTCTGAAAAGTTTGCAACCTTTCAAAAACATCCATGGTTGTTGGAACAAGCGGGAACGTTAAGAAATTTTGTCCAAAAAGATTAATCAATCAATCGTTGACCGAAGCCGAAGCCGAGCCAACCATGCGATGATGACGACGACGGCGCGAGTCTTACCTTCTTTCCAACCCATTTAACACCACAGAAAGTGCTTTCAAAATATAAGCACTTTTTCTTTTTTTTCACCACCAATGAGGGACAGTTGCTCTTTCCAAAGCAAATGAGAGCTCACTTTCCCTTCACATTTCTTCCCTCCATTTCCCATTCACCAACCTTTAATCCCAACAATAAAATTAGGGTAGAAGGTTAGTAGGTAGTTGAACGTATTTTCTTTCCTTAGAAATAGTATACTAGTATTATTCTTGTATTTCTGTATTCTTAGATTTCTATTACTACCTTTCTATTACTACATGATGTTTCTTCCACTTCGATTTTTTATTATCTTGTTGTTGTTACTGCTTTCTTTTTTCCATGGCATTTTTTCTTAAGCCGATGGTCTATCGAAAACAATCTCTCTACCTTCACAAGGTAGAGGTAAGGGTAAGGTTTGCATACACACTACCCTCCTCAGATCCCATTGTTAGTCAACCTGTAATGCTACAATATAATGAAACAATAATATTTCTGTAACAGAAAATAGAAACAGAAAATCAGAAGTAAAGTTGAATCTCGAAATAATAAAATATAATCTGAAGATAAATTCTGGAATAAAATCGAGCCCACTGAATGCACGATGTGTCCATAAGAAAATTATTCTCCTCAAGTACTCGAAGTGTTGGAATATTATCCTCCCAAGATAGAACAATTTAACTCACCGAAGTATCGGTACCAAAAACGCTGGTGAACGGCGAACTACTAAATGGTTGTAAATCACACTATAATTTACTTGTGCATAAGAAGGAGAAGAAGTTCAGAAAATTTCGTAAGGAAAGATTCTGGGATCAAGGCATATTTATAGCCATTTTTTAGCAATGTTTCCTAAAAGTTTACAACCTTTCAGAAACAGCCATGGCTATTGGAACAGACTGGAACGTTAAGAAATTTTGTCCAAAAAGATTAATCAATCAATCGTTGATCGAAGCCGAAGCCGAGCGAGCGACGGCGATGGCAGTGCGAGGCTTACCTTCTTTCCAACCCATTTAACACCGAGGAAAGTGCTTTCTCAATATAAGCACATTCCCTCTTTTTTTCACCACCAATGAGGGACATTGCTCTTTCCAAAGCATAAGGGAGCTCACTTTCCCTTCACATTTCTTCTCTTCATTTCCTATTCACCAGCCTTTAATCCCAACAATAGAATTAGAGTAGAAGGTTAGTAGGTAGTTGAGCGTATTTCCTTTCCTAGCAATAGTATACTAGTATTATTCTTGTCTTTCCTTATTCTTAGATTTCTATTACTACCTTTCTATTACTACCTGATGTTTCTTTTACTTCAATTTTTTTATTATCGTGTTGTTGTTACTGCTTTATTTTCATGGCACTTTTCCTTGAGCCGATGGTCTATCGAAAATAATCTCTCTACATTCATAAGGTAGGGGTAATGTTTGCATACACACTACTAGGGGTGTTCATGGATCGGTTATTCCCTAAAAAGAAACCAAATAAAGTAAGTCGGTTTTTCAAATATTGGAACCAAACCAATCCAATTAAGTCAGTTTTTTATCGATTTGGTTTTTGTCGATTTTTTATTTTTCGGTTATTTATCGGAGTTTTTTCTTAAATATGAGACACACACTACCAAACACATATTCTGGCGACTACTTTTCAACGTAACACAATCAAGCCAATTGATCTTTGAGAAATATATCATTTACCAAGATATATTGATGACAATTGAATTAAATAGTGATGAATAATTTAATTACTCAATTAAAAATCGATTATTTTTAACATGAAATAAATCTTGTACTTAGCAAAATAAAAATACCAATCAAATTAGAATGTAAAAGCAAAGAATTAGATTATTATAATAGCAAAGAACTAGACTAAAAATACAAACGACTAATATGTAACATGAAATTTTATAAACTTTACATAAAAATATACATATATATAGGTATAATAATAAATTTAAATAGCTACTTCTATAGTCGGTTTGGTTCTGATTTTTTCGATTATTTTTTTTTATTAAAACCAAAACCAAACCAAATTTGATCAGTTTTTAAAATTCAAAACCAAACCTAAAAAGTATCGGTTTTTTTGATCGGTTTGGTTCGGTTTTCGGTTTGATTCGATTTTTGAGGTTTTTATGAACACCCCTATATACTACCCTCTTCAAACCTCACTTGTGAAATCACATGGATATATTATTGTTGTTGTTGTTGTCGTCGGTAGATAGGCAAATAGCTATGGACAAGCAGCTAGCATCAATATAACTTAACTAATATTCAAGTAATTTGAGAATTTTGAATGCAGAAGAGATGCTAAAAGAATAAAAAATGAAAGGAGAAAATTAAAATAATTCCACTTTTTCCCATTCATCTAGTTTCTGTCATATCTTAATTTAAAAACCAAACAACTCTATGTGTTAATTTGTTTAGTTACCTAGTAGGATAGTAAACTAATTGTATCATAAAGTAGACTAAATCACTAAAATGAACTGTATACGTGTGGACCAAATTAAAAGATCATTCCTGTAGTTTGGGAGAAATTTGAAGGACCACTCATTTATTAAATTGAAAAATTGGTATATATCATTTTAAAATTAGATATTCAGAGGAATATTAGGAGTTTAAAGCTTCTTTCAAAGATTTTGCACGACTCTATAACTTAGTCAGAAATTAGGCCGTGGACTGAGGACTAATCATATCTTTTGTTTTGGCTTATACTAACAAATTAATGGATTTGCAACTTAGAATATGAGATGAAGTATCTTTTCACAAGTAACAATAATTAGGAACATTATTGATTAGCTTTTTTTTTTTTAATTAAGCAAACCAAAACAGTAGTCCATCTTTTAATAGTTTTGATAATTAAACATTCATAAAAATTTGGAGTTTTCAAATCTTTTATCTATTTGATGATTGTTAAATATCATAGGTTTACCAAACGGTCCTCAATTGCATGTAACAACTCAACCCATTAGTGATATTGTTCGCCTTGTGCCTGGGCCCGCACGACTTTAAAATGTGTCACTAGGATCTAAGGGGTGTTACTTACATACATAGCATCCCTCTTATGTTTTTTCGACTTAGGATTTGCCTAGGGTGTCACACTAGCATACTAGTGATATTGTCCGTGCGGGCCTAGACCTAAAGTGGACAATATCACTAGTGGGTTGGGCTATTACATATGGTATCAGAGCTACTCCGTGTGAAACCTTGAATGGTGGTGGGGCAAACCTCAGCGAGGACGTTGCGTCCCTAAGTGGGGCGTATGTGACACCCTAGCTATGCAAATCTCACATCGACACAATACGGGAGAGATGTTGGGTATATAAATAAACAACCTTAGACCCTAGTGACGCATTTTAAAGTCGTGAAGGCCTAAGGTCAAAGCGGACAATATCACTAGTGAGCTGGGATGTTACATATGGTATCAGAACTATTCCGCGTGCAACCTTGAACGATGGCGGGACAAACCTCAACGAGAACGCTGAGTCCCTTAGGGGGGTGTATGTGACACCCTAGGCAAATCCCACATCAACAAAACACGGGAGAGATATTGGGTATATAAGTAAACAGGCCTTAGACCCTAGTGACTCGTTTTAAAGTACCTAGGCCCAAAACGGACAATATCACTACTGGACTGAATTGTTACATTGCTACTTTACCGGGGAGAGTTATGTCCTATAACAACAATATTAACATAATCTTATATCATAAACGTGAGATTTTAGCCTATAACTGAAGTTAAGATCATTAGATAGCTATGACATGACCATCTTCGTGTTTAACCGAGGTCCAAATCAAGATTGATTAACCAGTTATTAATTAGGGGTTTAAGAACAAGATCGATTAACTAATTATTAATTAGGGGTTTAAACAAAACCCTAAGCCAATTCAACGTTCGAGCTGTGCCCCCAACGGCCCACGTAATACTATTCATAGAACCTTTTATAAAACAATTTGAAGGTAAAAAAGACCAAGCTTAACTGGCAACACTTTGAACGTATCGAAATTAATCATCGTTTAAGAGATTCGATGCCAACTAAATCCTTGATTAAATTATGATTATTCCTTAAGACTCTTAGTTTAGCGTCTGGTAAGTAATTACGTACGTATAATCAACAATTTTCCCTAACATTACGTACAATCATTTAGCATTAATCTAATTATTCCTTTTCAAGAAACTTCCAAAATATCTGTAGCAAATGACATAAGCAATAATTATTTTTTTCTTGTCGATTGCTTATATTTATTCACCAATCCGCATCATTGCTAAATTCTGAATTCCATTTAATTTTTTGTTCATAACTCCGCGTTACAATGATGAATATTCAAAACCTCATCTTTGGATTTGTTAGAATTAAAGAAAAGACAACTTCAGTTTTGTAAAGATTATCTCCTATTCATCTGGTTTTTGTATTTATTAATGGTATAAAATAAAATAATAAACTAATTTGTGCCAATTTAGTAAAGTAGAAAATTAAAACATATTAGAAGAGTAACTTAAAGTTGGAGTAGGAAGCCAAAATTATTTAGGGTTTGGTATTAGATGATTTATTTAATTCATATCGAAATAGGATATATATCAGAATTATATAGGAATATATTTCAAATTTCTAGTCAAAATAAATTTAACACTATTATAAATAGGGATGCTATTATTTATGTTCATGTGTGGAGATTTGTAAAATATAGTAAGTGTTTACCCTCAAAATCGAATAACAATTAAATTTGTGAGTGATTTTAAGGATATGCAGATTAATTCGATACAAAACGATAAATTGAGTTAGAATGGACAAGTAAAGATACAGTAAATTCAAACCATGCGAGGAGGATGATTCCAGCCTTAGTGGCTTTTTCACCCTCGAACCGGCCGCATAGTGAACAATATAGATGAACGAGAGAAAGAGCTTGCAATAGCAATGAAATAATGGTATATTGCTTTGGAATACATGTTACATTACGCTTAATGAATTATCAGACTCCCATTTGTATAATAGGGGAATCCTACTCTAAGTACAACTTATAAAAGGTAAAAAAATTTATGTTTAACTGATTGCCGGTTCTTCATCGATACGTGCCGAGATCCACGCCGCGATAATTAGCCGGTCGCGGATATTACGGCCTTCTGTTGATCGTGCTTGATTGTCCGACAATGACCTCCGAAGTCTTTCAGGATTTGGATCGATCTCGAATCATGACCCCGATATTCTCGAAGGCAGACAACGTGTAACGACCCGACTTGTTGTTTTGAGAATTAGCGTCTCGTTCAGCGGTTTAAGATCTCGAGCAGCTTTGTAATGCGTATTATAACGTACGTGTGCGGTCGATTTTAGTTTTCGGAAGATTTGGAATTAAATTGAAAGAACAATTCTTAATTTTGAAGCTTAAATGAAAAGAGTTGACCCGAGTTTGACTTTTGAGCAAACGACTCCGTAGTGAAATTTTGATGATTCCAATAGTTTCGTATGGTGATTTCGGACTTAGGCGTATGTTCAGATTTGGATTTGGAAGTCCGTAGGACAATTCGGCGCATTTTGGCAAAAATTGAAAAAGTTAAAGTTTTAAAATATTCATAAATTTGCCCGTGAGTCCATTGGTTGATATCGAGGTCGGATTTCGATTTTGAAAATTGGAACAACTCCATTATGCCATTTAAGACTCGTGTGCAAAATTTAAAGTTATTCCGGATTGATTTGATATGTTTCGGCACAACTTATAGAATTTGAAAATTTCATAAACTCATAAGTTTGATTCGAGGTGTGATTCGTAGTTTCGGTGTTGCTTGATGTGATTTGAGGTCTCGACTAAGTTTGTATCGTGTTTTAGGACTTATTGGTATATTAGGTTGGGGTTTCGGGGGTCTCGGGTGTGTTTCGGGTGTTATCAAATCATTTTGGGCTACTTTGGATGCTGGTTTTCTGATGACTGATTTTGTTCTTCGCTTTCTCGAGTAGCCTCTTGCGTTCGCGAAGAAGGATTTGGCTTTTGGGATTTTGTTCTTCGCGTTCGCGAAGAAGGAATTCCTATTATCCGTCGTCTGACTTTGGAAGCTTATATCTTGAAATATATAAGGAATTTGGAGATAATCCAAAAATAAAAGTTGTAGCCCTTGATATCTATTTTTCAGAAAGTCAAACCATTTATCCTTTGGAGTTTTGTACAAAGTATTATGACTATTATACTAGAGGCTTTCTGGGAAGAGTTTGAAAATGGCTGTTGAGGAATTTGTTCATCGCGAACGCGAGGGGAGGGACGCGAATGCGAAGAACAAACCCTTCGGCAGCAGAATAAAGTCAAAAAATGAGATTTCATCTCGTTCTTCCATTTTTGGATGAAAAAATCTCGGGTGAGGCGATTTTTCGAGAGTTTTTCAAGGAAAACATTGGGGTAAGAATTCCTAATTCGATTTTGGTTAAAATACATGAATCTATTGTTGTTTTTATCATGAAATTAGTGAATTTGATTGAAATTGGTAGAAGTTTTCTATACTTTAATTTGAAGATTTGGAGTTGGATTCATTATCGGAATTTGATAAAATCGGTATGGTTGAACTTGTATCGGAATGAGTATTCGGATTTCGTCAATTTTTTGTCGGGTTCTGAAATTGCATCCCCAGGGCTGACTTTTAGAATAAAAATTGAAAATCAATGTATTATTATCCGAAATTATTTTTTATATATTATAATTATTTTATAAAAATATTTTGACTAGATTTGAGCCGTCCAAGGGTCGTTTCACTCAAGAAGGCTGTTTTGGAATGTCGGCCTAACTTAGTTAAGGTAAGTGTCTTGTCTAACTTTGTGTGGAGAAAATCACCCCTTAGGATTTGAGATAATTATGTCATTCATGTTATGTGAAGGTCGTGTACTCGAGGTGACGAATGGGTACACGACCTATATATGGTATTTGATCGGTTTGGACTGTTAGGCTTCCTTCAAGAATTAATTGTAGTTATTGTTTCATGACTATATTTTTTGTTGTTAGAGTTATTTGTACGTGCTTTACTGGAACATGTTAGCACATGTTTCATCTTTTTTGTCAAGTTCACCCGTATATACCAATTGTTGATTGTAATCACTTATTGAATTCATGCTTTATATGCTACATGCCTTAATTGTTAATTGATGCTCAAAAATTATGCTTTGGCTTAAACTGATTGTCATTTTCTAGCTATTTGATTTCGTGAGCTATAGTGTAGCCTTTCTTCATTAGTTGTGACTTCTTTGTATAGCCTCGTTATTCCTTTTGATTTTGTGGTACACCGTAGTTGGTTGATTAATTTGTGTTGCTTGAGGAGCGGGTTACACACCGCAACAGATATGATTTATTATTGAGAGGGATCGGGTTGCACGCTGCAACATATATAATTTATTATTGAGAGGGAACGGGTTGTACGCCGCAACAGATATAATTTATTATTGAGAGGGATCGGATTGCACGCCGCAAAGGATATGATTATTATTGTGAGGGATCAGGTTGCACGCCGTAACATATATGATTATTATTGCATGGGATCGGGTTGCACGCCGCAATAAAAGTACAAATATAAAATTATTGTGATATTAATGTTGATTCCGATTATGATTCTCATGATGGATTTCATGCTAGGACGATTACTATGGTTTCTTAAATCACCGCATTGTATTTTGATTATAACTAGTTAACTGTCAATATATTAAAATAGAATAATATGGACTTCTTGTGTGAGTCATGCATCCTATGTGATATGTTAAGTTGCTGAGAATTTAGTAGAGGTAAATGAAAGAATTTTCAAGCTGTTCCACTTGTGTGTCTTTCAAAAATAAAACTCATATCTTATTCGAAGATTTACTAAATTAAATAGTGATTATAGTTTTACTCTAATTGATACCTCGACCTTCTCATTATCTTATTGTCGTGTAATTTGCGTAAAAAAATATTATTTCATTTTACCTTAATAAATCCCATATTTATCTCGTTAAAACTTGATTGAATGTCTTATTTTGTATAAATACAATATTTTATCGAATCTCATATACTTCTAAACTAAACTCAATTGATATTCTTGTTAGTACCCGGCCGGTCGTTTTGAGCATTACAGCCATGTTCCTCCATTTAGCTGAGGGTCTATCGCATACAGTCTCTCTGCCCTTCCAGGGTAGGGGTAAGGCTGCGTACATCCTACCTTCCCCAGACCCCACTTGTGGGATTAAAAAGGGTTGTTGTTGTTGTTGTTGTTGTTGTTGTTGTTGTTATTGTTGGTATTGTTGTTATTGTTGTTGTTAGCCTCGTTCCCCCATTTACTACTCAATTTATGCCTTGCAATTTATTTATGACTTATCGAGTTAGTTGGTTCGGGTCCGGAAAAATTTTAGAGTGAAATGAGACACATAGTCTCATAATTAAAAACTTAAGTTGAAAAAGTTAACCGAATATTAAATTATATGTAAACGACCTCGGAATTGAATTTCGATGATTCCAATAGCTCCGTATGGTAATTTTGGAGTTAGGAGCGTGTCCGAAAAATTATTTGGAGGCCCGTAGTGGAATTAGGCTTGAAATGCTAAAAGTTAAATTTTCTGGGAAGTTTGACCGGGGAGTTGACTTTTTGATATCGGGGTTGAAATCCAGTTCTGAAATTTTTGATAGATCTGTTATGTCATTTATGATTTGTGTGCAAAATTTAAGGTCAATCGGACTTGATTTGATAGGTTCCGACGTCGTTTGTTGAAATTTAAAATTTCAAAGTTCATTAGGCTTGAATTGGGGTATGATTCGTTATTTTAGTGTTGTTTGAGGTGATTTCAGTGTTCAACTAAGTTCGTATGATGTTTTGGGACTTGATGGTATGTTTGGTTGAGGTCCTGGGGGGCTCGGGTGAGTTCTGAGATGGTTTCAGATCATTTTTCCTTATTTTGCAACTGCTGGAACTGGTGTCTGGTGTTGTTCTTCGCGAACGCGAAGGGTCTCACGCGTTCGCGAAGAAGGATTTCGGACTGCTGGGATTTTCCCATCGCGAACGCGATGAAGGAGACGCGGACGCGAAGAAGGGAGCGGGGGAAGCCTACGCGAACGCGAGTGGGCAGACGCGAACGCGAAGAGGAAATGGAGCTGGGGGCCTGCCTGGCATTAAGCCTTCGCGAACGCGGCTCGTATGTTGCGAACGCAAAAGACAGAGGTCGGAAGGCATCGCGAACACGAAGAAGGAATCTTGGCAGCACATTTTTGTGCTTTGCGAATGCGAAGCTATGGTCGCGATCACGATAAAGGCATTTCTGGGCAGAATTAAAAGTTTCAAAACGGGGGTTTTGAGTTCATAGCACAAATATCAAATTGGGAGCTCGGTAGAAGGCGATTTGTGGAGAGACTCTTGTGTGGGTGTTTGGGATAAGTGATTCTTATCTAGTTTTAATTAATTTCCATGATTATGCCTTTGAATCCATCATTTAATGGGTGAATTAAATTGAAATATTTAGAAAACCCTCTTGGTTTAATTTGAAGATTTGAGGATTGAACTGAGGTCGGATTTTGGTAAACTTGGTATGGCTAGACTCGTGATTGAATGGGATTTCGGATTTTGTAACTTTTATCGGGTTCCGAGACGTGGGCTCCACAGGTGATTTTTGGGGTGTAATTTTAGATTTTATGGAAAATATTAGTATTTTGATATGAAATTAATTCCTATAATTTTTTGGACTGAATCAAATTAATTGTGGCTAGATTCGAGCCGTTCGGAAGTTGATATGCGCAAAATGGAATTTCTGGAGCATTGTTTAGCTTGCTCGACATTGGATTCGTCTTGTTCGAGGTAAGTAACTCTTCTAATCTTGGAGCTGAGGGTATAAACCCTGAATATATGTATTATGTGAATTGTTGAGAGGTGACACACATGTTAGGTGACGGGCATGTGGGCATACACCATAGCAATTGTGACATAATTGTTTCCGTGGAATTTTGTAGTCAAATAATCTTGGCATTTTCTATGCAGTTTTATGTGTTAAAAAAATTGAGCTGAGAATCATATTAAAAATTATGTTGAAGCTATGTACCAATATTATTGGGACCCACTGAGGTCATATTGCTGTGAATTATTTGTTTAAATTGAAATTTCATGCTCAGTTATATTCATTTCATTGAATATCATATATCAGCCTTTGTTGCTATTTATGGATTCATCATATCATCATTTTGGGTTAGTTTTATGACATTGTGAGCCCGAGAGACTGGGGAGATTGATGACTGAGTGAGGCCGAGGGCCTGATTGTGAGGATAATTATAGGATCGGGATGTACGCCACAGCAGGCCATTTTGGTTTTATATACTTTATTATTATGTGGATCGGGGCTCCCCGCTTGTAGCAGGTCTTATAGGCTTTATTATAGCACGTGAGTTGTCCGTGAGGATATAGATATTGATACTATAGCACGTGAGTTGTCCGTGCAGCACGTGAGTTGTCTGTGCAAATTATAGCGTTTGGGTTGAAGGAGCCCTTACGGAGTCTGTACACACCCCAGTGAGCGCAGGTACCTACTGAGTGTGAGTGCCGAGCGATTGGGAGGACTGAGTGACTGTGAGGACTGAGTGACTGGGAGGATTGAGTGATTGGGAGGACTGAGTGAAATAATACTCTGAGAGTATGCATATGATTTTATCATTGAGTTGTATTGCATTGACATGCACATTTGACATGCAGACATGGAGATGCATTTTTCTCATGTTGTACGGTATCACGTTATTCATGACTTCTTACACATTTTGGCATATGGGCATAGTGATGCATTTTCCACTGGTTATCTGGAAAGAAAATGAGACATCTTATTTATTGTTGAAAGGAATTTTGGGAAAAATTACTATTTTCAAACTTACTTATATTTTTGGTAAACGATTTGGATTTTCACTGATACACTGGAAAGGCATAATTATTTTCAGAAATCATGATGTAGCTGAGCATTTATTTTTTTGAGTTACTTCTTTTATTACTCGCCTTATGTTGTTATGAATTGTTGTTGGTGATTGGAGTTGGACTCTGATCTTGGTACAAGCTCGTCCCTACATTCAACCTAAGGTTAGGTTTGTTACTTATTGAGTATATGGGGTCGGTTGTACTCATACTACACTTCTGCACCTTGCGTGCAGATGTTGGCTGTTGATGTTGCTGTGATCGTTGAGAGCTGGATCTGAAGGTGTACCTGCGTTCTGTTGTAGCTGCCTCTTGTTCATGGTAGCCTTAGATTCATAAAACTCTGTTTATTTACTTTTCAAACAAATGATGTATTTATTTCATACCAGCTTTGTAAACTCTATTCTGAGAAGCTCATGATTTGTACTAATTGTTCTTGGGAAAATGTATTGGTTTCATATATTTTCTTTTAATTAATTGCCTTATTAAATTCATTAGAATTGGATAGTTGACAATTGGCTTACCTAGCGGTTTGGGTTAGGTGCCATTACGACTAGTCGGATTTTTGGTCGTGACAAGGTGGTATCAGAGCCCTAGGTTCATAGGTTCTACAAGTCATGAGCAAGTGTCTAGTAGAGTCTTGCGGATCGGTTGGATGACGTTCATACTTATCTTCGAGAGGCTACAGGACATTTAGGGTATATACTTCCCATTCTTTCTTTCCTTATCATGCGGAATTGATTCAGCTTGAGACATAACTCTTTGAATTCCTTCCACGCATTCGTATGCGCACATGAGCGCTCGACATTAGTTGTACATCGCCGGCTTATGATTCTATGAACAAGGTTCGAGATGTGTATTCTGTGTTTTGGTGATGGGCCAGTTTGGAGGACTTGAGGCCATGGTTGAACTGCAGCTTAAGCTCGGTAGCTTCAGTTGTAATTTGTATATTTGAACTCATATGTCTGGTAATGTCCCTACGAGTGGAATTTGTGGCTCGATGAGCAGTGAAATGGCTTTGTGATGAGTATGATGTAACTGCGGGATGTGTTAAGACGATGTGAATGTGGCGAGAAGTGTTTCCTTGAAATGTAAAGGAAGGCCATTGGGTGCTTGATTTTCATTTTGATGTTACGTACAGTCTCGAGTGTGAATGTTTTGAAAGATCTTTCACGTTGTTAAATTTTGGAGCAAATTAAATTCTCGTGTCTGGTTAATGAGTTTGGACTCAGAAAGATTAAGTGATTCTATAGTAATTGTGACCGTGAAAGGGTATAACAAGATGCCAATTTGAGACTAAGCAGGTGGGTTATCTCCTGTGGAGTAATCTACCTAGGTGTATTCCTTATGATGTGAATAGAGAGTTTCTTTTCTGCCAGCGGGGCATATGTGTTGAGACTTGAATTTGAATCTGGTTGAGAAAGTTAACTTGAGTGTTAAGGGAATGGATGCGAGCTTAGCGGACGATTGAGGTATTTTTATGGCTGGCGTGGTATGAGTTTGAGAAGAATTTTCGTTGAAATGACCACGGTGTTATGGCAGTAATAGAATATGGGTACTGCAAATTATCGAGTGTTTTAATTGATGACTTTGAGCCAAGTGGAGGAGCCTGCTATTGACAATCCAATTTCATGGTTATATGTAAAGGTTTAGTTTTGGGTTGAGGCATACTTGTGGGTTAGTAATGACTTGCAGAGGTTGAGATCGAGGATGACTCGAATAAGAAAATTCCTGGATACGAGTTATATTGCACTTATGAATGTATAAAAATCATTGAATAAGTGAGTTGTTATTTGTGAAAGATATAGTACTCACGGAGTATGAATTTGATTGGTGGTGTTAAGGTATGAGTACTTCTTTGAGTGTTGTTGTGCTAATGGAGCACATGTCTTTTGGTCTATTTGGGCGGTGTAATTTGGATTTGAACAAAAGGGGTAACTCTCGAGAAAGTTCTAATGGATTCAAGATTTAATACGTAACAATTGAGAATTTTTGGCGAATTTGTTTATGAATAAAATCTGAGATTTGCATTTGATGGTGCCTGGACTTGCGGAAATTCTGTATGACTATGGATTTTACATTTTAGTATAAGGAAGGTAAGAAGAACAATTTCAAATTCACATAAGGTATTTTCAGAGTGGGTATTTCGATTGTGGTATTTATAGGGGTAATTATGATGTGGTGAGACTCTACAGATGTTTTGGTGGCAATATTCTTGGGTTTTGGTGACCTACGTGGTTTGGTCGATTTAGAGGAATTTAGTTCTAATAGCTTGGTTATGTGCAAATGGATTTCAAAGTGTTCTTGATGATTTTTACCATGGTTTGAACCAGATATTTTCTACTGGTGTGGGAAACGTGTTGTGTATTATGATTTCCTCCTGAAAGGAAGCAAGAGGAAGGTTTCTAACTAACCGGGTATGTAATTTGCTGGTGACTCAGAGTTGATAATGGGATTCTTGTTCTTGTCACATGATGGCATAAAGATGTGGTGTGTTGTGCAGGATTAGAATTTACATGTACAAGGTGACAGTTCAATCTTGACGAGAAGGTAACGAATGTTGGACAACATGGTCAGTTTCAGATATTTCGATGAATGTTGTAACTGCTCGGTAATTCCTGAGAAGGGTGCGCATTTCAGAAGGCGCATTGTATTTTGACTTACTGATGTTCATCGGTATTGCAGTACTCACCTGGTTGATAGACTGGTGATATTCAAATTATTGCTATGCGGAACAGAAGAATTATGAAAGTATTCCTCATGGGATTATTGTGAATGGAGGATATGTTAGTCATTCTAGTGCTGGAGTTGGGATCAGTTACGGTGATTCATGTGCCCGATGAAGTTGGAGACTGAGAGTTCTCCGAAGCATATTATTTTGGGTTGTGACCTGTTTGAGGTGAGTATTTTTATTTTAACTCAGTGGAGGCACTAGTTGCGTTAATTATTTGTGATAGCTACGCGCTATAAGTGTGCATATATGTGAGGTTTGAGCCAATGTGCGAGCATTGGGGCAGGTATTTATACTCGAAAGAATGCTTGGGCTATGATATGCCTAGAGTTGACTGTTAATCTCTTTGTTGAGAACTACCTGGGCTACACTTGAGGTTACAAAGAGTCTAATTCCCTGAATAAACGAGGTAGTTACTATTTCTACGTTAAATTGCCGATTTGAAGTGTGTTAGCAGACTTTGCACATACTTATACTATGGCGTGTTATTTATATCAGTCCAGGAGCATGAGAATCTTATTTCATTATCATATACAAGTGTACTTGTTTAATTGCTCATGTATGATATGCTGGGACTGGAGACATGTGACCATGCCGGGCGATTCATATTATTGGCACGTGAGTTGTCCGTGCCGTGTGTGGGAATTTTATTTCTATGATAATTTATTTGATTCATTAATTTCCCTCCTCTACAATTGTGCACATGCACCTACGGTTATCCTTCACAAAATATGAGGAGTTGGTTGTAACATTATGGTTGTGGTGGTGTTTGTTGAACTTGCAATATGGTTCTCTTCCTTGAGACATCTCCCATATTTGGGTACACGGATTACGTAGTTGTGGCTGGAGTTATATTGATGTGGCGTGTCTGTGGGATAGTTATCTTTAATAATATAAGGTCATTGGACCTAGAATGGGTACTATCACGTTTGATTACGGTATATTCGGGAGTATAATATTGAAAGTCAGCTTAGAAACTGATTATGGTTATAGTTGGGGCGAGAGAGCTCCATGACTTTTTGATCTGATAAGGGGTCATGAGATTTCCGCGTGTTTCTTTCATTATCAGTAGTGTACGAAGGTTTTGGAACGAGGTTTTGTTTGATATGGGGTTTAATATCAATACCGGGTTGGTTTTGGAGTAGTTATTGTGATCGAAAATGGTGCTACGAGAATGCAAGTGGTATAGTATGTTATGTGATTGTATCTGTGGTTATGGTTATGGCTCGATGCAGCTTGTTCAGACTTATACAGTGTGTAAGTATGAGATTCGAGTCTTGTAAGAAATTCAGAATTTTGGGAATTGAATTCCAAGGGTTTTACGGACTAAGGTTAAAGTAATAATCTTCAATTATATTGTGATGTCACGCCTATATGGAATAGGGTGGCGTGGGATCACCCCCGGGTACGTGCGTGGTAAGATGGAATAGTGATTTGACGGCTTGGGAATAACGCGATGAAGGCATTTCTGGGCAGAATTAAAAGTTCCAAAACGGGGGTTTTGAGTTCATAGCACAAAAATTAAATTGGGAGCTCGGTAGAAGGCTATTTTTGGAGAGATTCTTGCGTGGGTGTTTGGAGTAAGTAATTCTTATCCAGTTTTGATTAATTTTCATGATTATGCCTTTGAATCCATCATTTAATGGGTGAATTAAGTTGAAAAATTAAGAAAACCCTCTTGGTTTAATTTGAAGATTTGAGGGTCGAGTTGAGGTCGGATTTTGGTAAAATTGGTATGGCTAGACTCGTGGTTGAATGTGCTTTTGGATTTTGTAATTGTTTTTAGGTTTCGAGACGTGGGCCCCAACGGGTGAGTTTTGGGGTGTAATTTTGGATTTTGTGAAAAATATTAGTCTTTTGATATGAAATTAATTCCTATAATTTTGTGGACTGAATCAAATTAATTGTGGCTAGATTCGAGCCGTTCGGAAGTTGATATGCGCAGAATGGAATTTCTGGAGCATTGTTTAGCTTGCTCGACATTTGATTCTTCTTATTCGAGGTAAGTAACTCTTCTAATCTTGGAGCTGAGGGTATGAACCCTGAATATATGTATTATGTGAATTGTTGCGAGGTGACGCACATGCTAGGTGATGGGCGTGTGGGCGTGTGGGCGTGCACCATAGAAATTAGGACATAATTGTTTTCGTAGAATTTTATAGTCAAATAATCTTGACATTTTCTATGTAATTTTATGTGTTAAAGAAATTGAGTTGAGAATCATATTAAAAATCATGTTGAGGCTATGTACCAGTATTATTGGGACCCACAAAGGTCATATTATTGTGAATTATTTGTTTAAATTAAAATTTCATACTCAGTCACATTCATTTCATTGCATATCATATCTCAGTCTTTGTTGCTATTTATGGATTCATCATATTACTATTTTGAGTTAGTTTCATGACATTGTGAGCCCGAGAGACTTGAGAGATTGATGACTGAGTGAGGCCGAGGGCCTGATTGTGAGGATAATTATAGGATCGGGCTGCACGCTGCAGCAGACCATATTGGCTTTATATACTTTATTATTATGCGGATCCGGGCTGCCCGCCTGTAGCAGGACTTATAGGCTTTATTATAGCACGTGAGTTGTCCGTGCGGATACATATATTGATACTATAGCATGTGAGTTATCCGCGCAGATTGTAGCGCTTGGGCTGAAGGAGCCCTCCGGAGTATGTACACACTCCCAGTGAGCGCAGATACCTACTGAGTGCGAGTGCCGAGCGATTGGGAGGACTGAGTGACTGTGAGGACTGAGTGACTGGAAGGACTGAGTGATTGGGAGGACTGAGTGAAATGATACTCTGAGAATATGCATATGATTTTATCATTGAGTTTCATCGCATTGACATGCACATTTGACATACAGGCATAGAGATGTATTTTTCTCATGTTGTACAGTATCACGTCATTCATGACTTCTCACACCTTTTGGCATGTGGGCATAGTGATGCATTTTCCACTGGTTATTTGAAAAGAAAATGAGACATCTTATTTATTATTGAAAGGATTAATTATTGTTTTCAAACTTACTTATATTTTTGGTAAACGATTTGGATTTTCACTGATACACTGGAAAGGCATAATTATTTTCAGAAATCATGATGTAGCTGAGCATTTATTTTTTTGAGTTACTTCTTTTATTACTCACCTTATGTTGTTATGAACTATTGTTGGTGATTGGAGTTGGACTCTGACCTTGGTACAAGCTCGTCCCTACATTCAATCTAAGGTTAGGTTTGTTACTTATTGAGTACATGGGGTCAGTTGTATTCATACTACACTTTTGTACCTTACGTGCAGATGTTGGCTGTTGATGTTGTTGTGATCGTTGGGAGCTGGATCTGAATGTGTACCTGCGTTTTGATTGTAGCTGCCTCTTGTTTATGGTAGCCTTAGATTCATAAAACTCTGTTTATGTACTTTTTAAACAGATGATGTATTTATTTCGTACCAGCTTTGTAAACTCTATTCTTAGAAGCTCATGATTTGTACTATCAGTTCTTGGGAAAATGTATTGGTTTCATATATTTTCTTTTAATTAATTGTCTTATTAAATTCATTAGAATTGGATAGTTGATAATTGGCTTACCTAGCGGGTTGGGTTAGGTGCCATCACGACTAATCGGATTTTGGGTCGTGACAATTCTATTGGTACAACCCCTCCACTATTTTAACTTATTTAAATCCTAAATTGGCTTAATAACTCATTTGATGCTTCACTGTATTTAATTTAGAAATTATATTTAATTGTATTTAAATTATTCATTGATCATCATGGTTGATATTTATATGGAAACTATACACATGGTAGCACGAGGATTTTGCCGTGCAAAAGTGATTCAGAAAGATATGGGCACAAGATGCCACATGTGTAAGAATTGGAAGTTGTGAATCATGAATTAAGATTTCGAAGAGTTATACCTCGGGTAATTTATGTTGAAATACATGCATTATAAATAATGTAATTAATTGATTTGTTATATGATTCCTTACTTGAACCCCTTCATATTTTATTTGTACTCTGACTACGTTGTTGCTTAATTATTTGATTATTTTTTCATTGCCATCGGTGTTCTCATTGTTCTCATTGTTGATTTGAATTGAAAATTCTTCTGTTATTGGCCTTACATTGATATACTTTCCTTATTAGCTTTATGTAATATTTTGTACAGGTTTATACGCTCGGTAGGTGTCTTGACCTGATCTCGTCTACTCTACTGAGGTTAGGCTTGATACTTACTGGGTACCGCTGTGGTATACCCATGCTACTCTTCTGCACATTTTGGTACAGATCCAGGTACCCCAGAGTTGTTGATATTCCTGTTATTTGATCGTGCATCTCTATGGAGACTCAAGGTACACCTGTTGTCGCGTTTGCAGGCCTCAGAGTCACCTTCTAATATTTTCTTTGCACAGTTTGATTCTATTCTAGAACATTTGTATTTAGAGATTTTTTAGTAAACTCTGTAGAGCTTATGACTTATACTACCAGATTTGGGATTGTAGAAAATTTTTATTTCATATTTTAAAAACTTGTTGGTTGAGTTACCACTAATTCAGTAAGTGTTAGGCTTACTTAGTCTCTAAGACTAGGTGCCATCACGACATCCCACAGAGAAAATATTAGGGTCGTGACACAACGTGCCCCCAGATCCTGACTCGATGAGACCTTTGCTTTGATTTCGATCCTTCGCAATCATATCTCGAGCTCCTTTTACCTATTGGAGGTCGAAGTGTATCATGAGCTCGGTTTTTACCCGTATACAGTAGGTATAATTCAAGAGATTCTTAATAGATGTTTTCTTTCAAAACCTAAATTTAAAATTTGCATAGCTAAATGAATTTAATCTTTAAAAAACTGAAGAGTCATATATAATTATGTTTACCTTCAAAATTAGATAACAATTAAATTTGTAAGTGGTTTTAAGGATTCGCGGATTAACTTGACACAAAGTGATAAATTCAGTTGCTATTGACTAAATAAAGATAAGATAAATTCAAACCACACGAGTTGGAAATTTTCAGCCTTGATAGAATAATTGCCCTCAAGCCGAGCTCACCATTGTCGATAAACAAAAAAACAAGAGCTTAAAGATAGAGAAAATAATAATGTATTGCTTTTGAGTGTGTATTACAATATCTCAAATGAATTATTAGATCCCCTTTATATAGTAGGGGAGTCCTATTTTAGGTACAACTCTATAAAAGATAAATAAATCTTCTGATTCACTGATTGCCGGCTCCTTATCGATACGCGCCAAGATCCTCACCATAATATTCGGCCGATCCTGGATATTTTGGCCTTCTGTTGACTATGCTGGATTATCTGACAATGTTCTTTGAAGTCACTCAAGGCTAGAACCAATTCCAGGATCATGGCCTCAATATTCTCGAACCCAGGCGCCATGCCCCCGTGTTCTAGTACGGTGGGACTTTGGCTAGATTTCGGTCCCTTATTGCCATGTCTCGAGCTTTGGCTTATTTCGTAGGAGGCTAGGATGCATAATGAGCTTGGTTTAACCGTATACAGTTAGTCCTCTCATTTTTCGGAGAGTAAATAACGAGAAACGATACGAGCTTCTAATTCTTGCTTCGATGCACCGTGACAGAAATGACAAAACAACTGAAACGTCCCGTCAGTCAAGTCTTAATGGCATTAAAGGCATGTCAGCCGCTGGTCGGCTGTCCCTGGATGCTAAACACCGCTGAAATACTATAAATACCCCCTTATTTGTTCATTTTAACTTTACATCCAAACCTTCTACTGTTGTACCTTTAAGATTTCAATACTTTCTAGCACTTTTACTCCGATTTTTTGAGATCCTTCGCAAGCATTTTTACCCGTCTTCATCTTAAGCCATCAAGTCTAATCTTTCAACTTTCTTTCTTTCTCCACCTTTCTCATATTTTCCTCCATTTTTTAAAAAATGGCAAAGACTTCAAAAATAGTTCCCCAGAAAGAAAGCCCTTCCACTTCTCAGGCGGCTACTGAGGTCGAGAAGACCATTTCGCGCGCCACCATCGACGAACCAGTACCTGAACCCCCTTTGAAAATGTTCATCCCCGGGGGATGCTCGGTCAACGTCGATTTCAAGGTTAAAAAACCTTCCTCGGTACAAGGCCGGTGTGAGGAGTTCTCGAGATACATCTGCTCGATCACTGAAGAAGTCCTCCCTACAGTACGAAAAGACTACAACTGGGCCGATAAGGACATAGTGATCCCCGACCCCGATGAATCCATTACCACTCTTGTCGAAGGATACCTAAGTGTTTACATTTATCCCTTTATATTGGGACTGGTGGATCCAATCATTTTGGATTTTTACAGAAGGTACAATAAGTGTCTAAGCCAGATTCACCCATCGCTCTAGAGGATCGTTATCCTCCTCCGATTCTTCGTTAATAAATTTGATGGGTGCTCGTTCACCATCGACCATCTTCTACGCTTATACAGTCCTCGAATCTTCCGGGGTGGGGGTGGGGAGGGATTGATAAAGCTTGTGCGCCGGGCAATTAAAGCTCTGTTCTCAAGTATTGATGAGGACTGAGATCAGGGCCGGCAAGGCCGTTTTGTCGGAGTGAGGACTTCGGACTTAATCCCAGCCGAGTGCAGGCCATTCCCCGAGAAGTGTAATACCTCGCGTAAGTACGATTTACTTTCGAATGTCGATTTTACACTTACTTCTCTTTTTCTTATTGGTGCTTTGTGGTGGTGCAACCGTTGCTCGGGTTCCTTGAGTCGAGGGTATCGTATCACAGATGCCATATTCTGAGTTCTCATGGCGCAAGCTCTCAAAGGGTCGTCTGGAGGCCCGTTACCATGGTGAGACTTCTTTCCCGAGTAAGTAGTATTAGGATTCCTTTTTTAATATTAAGCCTTTACTTCCTTCACTTCTTTTTGTAGGTTTATCTAAGGACACTGAGTTGAGGCCTCCAGCCAGTGGTGAGGACTTACCTATCGTGTCCCCTATTCTGGGATAGGCCGAAGAGAAAAAAAGAAAAAGGGCTTCGAGTTCCCCGAGCTCGGAGAAAAAGAAAAGAAGAAGAAGACTGGTGCGCAAGTCAAAAGAAAGCACCAGTGCCCGAGCACCATCTTCGGATTCACTTTATCGGCTGAGAGACAAATACGAAGAAGAAAAAGAACCCTTTGTTCTGGTGGCCCGTGTACCTTCGCAACATGAAGGTCGGGGGCCTCGGAACTAGAGAACCGCGAGGCCGATGTGCCTCAAGCTAAAGAGGTCGATGAGGAGGTCCATGACGAGACTTCCCGGGATATGCGCAATGCTTCGAAGGAGGTACTCGGTGTGATAGACATCACCGAGTCACCCTCGTTTATTGAGTCTACGTACAATGAGGCCCAAACGGTGAAAGAATGCCCCAACGAGGGGGCCCATGGGGCGGATGACCCTTTTCGTGACTTTTGGGATGGCGTGGATTCCACTGCCACGGAGGACGTCACTGATTGGGTGACTTAGAGGTACCGAGGAAGATTCCGTCTTCGGGAGCAAGTGGGCCTACCTCGAGCCCGAAACTGATCAACCAGTTCCCTACCCCCAGCGTTGATCCTGAGCGGAAGCGATCCATCATCATCTCCGTTTCGGAGGATGCCTGGGTTCTTTCCGTCCCTGTAGGAGTGTCCAGTTACCTTCGGTGCTTGGTGACCGAGGAAGACCAAGCCAAAATGAATGAGGTAGATGTGCCCTGCCTATTCAATGAAGCACAACAAGCGTTGAACTGGGTAACTTTAGACAACTCTTGGTGATTTCAATTTCTCCTCTTATACTTGAACTAATTCATTGATAATCCTAATATTAGTTTTCATATTTTTAGGCTTCGGTGCTTTATCATGAAACTTTTCTCCGGTGTTGGGATGAGTCGAACCAGCTCAAAGACGAATTTAGAGGACTTACTGAGAAAAGAGATACCTACAAACTTCACAGCAAGCAACGTGAAGGGGAGGCTAAGAGCCTTCGAGCTGAATTGGAAGTGGCTCGGAAAGAACACGCCGACATGGTTGAACAGGTAAAATTTTTTGAAGCTAGTGATGATGAGCTAGACTCGGTGACTAATGGTCAGAACCCGCAGGTCCAACAGAAGATTGATCAGACCGAGCAACTCCGAGCCGAGATGGATGCAGTCAAGCTCGAGGCCGAAGAGTGGAGAGGCAGGATGGACCGTCTGGCCTCGAAAAAGGAGACTGCCCCGGCACAGTTGGCCATGGCGGAAGCCCAGCTTCGGGCTACGAAGGAGAAGGCTGAGGCTCAGTCCCAAAAAGTTGAGGAGCTTCAGTCTCAGCTAAGCTCGGCCATTTTCGATCGAGAGACTCTTGCCAAGGAGCTTAAAGCATCCAAGTCGGTGGTTAAAGTGACCAAAGTTGATGCCGACAAGATGGTGGCCTAGTATAAGGCCGATGTCGAGGCATCCTAGGACCGAGTGAAAGATACCATCGAGTACATGAAGTGGCATTCCCGAAAGGAGGCCCTCAAAGAAATTCATGCTCGGGGTTTTGATTTATTGACCGAGGTCGAAAGTGATAAGGGGTTCGAAGCCGAGGCCAAGAAACTGGTGTATCCCGAGGATGAAGAAGACTCCGAGGGTTCGGATGGATTTGGGGGCAGAGAAGACTCTGATGGTGCCGGTAACGAGGCGGGCTCCGATGCAGACCATGCCGTTTAAGTGCCTTGTATATTTTTCTTCATTTTTGTATTTTTGTACTTTTGTACTTTTTTGTTTTTGTCAAGGCTGTTTGGCCTTTGTAAAGATCTTTTCATATATATATATATATATATATATANTTTCGGAGGATGCCTGGGTTCTTTCCGTCCCTGTAGGAGTGTCCAGTTACCTTCGGTGCTTGGTGACCGAGGAAGACCAAGCCAAAATGAATGAGGTAGATGTGCCCTGCCTATTCAATGAAGCACAACAAGCGTTGAACTGGGTAACTTTAGACAACTCTTGGTGATTTCAATTTCTCCTCTTATACTTGAACTAATTCATTGATAATCCTAATATTAGTTTTCATATTTTTAGGCTTCGGTGCTTTATCATGAAACTTTTCTCCGGTGTTGGGATGAGTCGAACCAGCTCAAAGACGAATTTAGAGGACTTACTGAGAAAAGAGATACCTACAAACTTCACAGCAAGCAACGTGAAGGGGAGGCTAAGAGCCTTCGAGCTGAATTGGAAGTGGCTCGGAAAGAACACGCCGACATGGTTGAACAGGTAAAATTTTTTGAAGCTAGTGATGATGAGCTAGACTCGGTGACTAATGGTCAGAACCCGCAGGTCCAACAGAAGATTGATCAGACCGAGCAACTCCGAGCCGAGATGGATGCAGTCAAGCTCGAGGCCGAAGAGTGGAGAGGCAGGATGGACCGTCTGGCCTCGAAAAAGGAGACTGCCCCGGCACAGTTGGCCATGGCGGAAGCCCAGCTTCGGGCTACGAAGGAGAAGGCTGAGGCTCAGTCCCAAAAAGTTGAGGAGCTTCAGTCTCAGCTAAGCTCGGCCATTTTCGATCGAGAGACTCTTGCCAAGGAGCTTAAAGCATCCAAGTCGGTGGTTAAAGTGACCAAAGTTGATGCCGACAAGATGGTGGCCTAGTATAAGGCCGATGTCGAGGCATCCTAGGACCGAGTGAAAGATACCATCGAATACATGAAGTGGCATTCCCGAAAGGAGGCCCTCAAAGAAATTCATGCTCGGGGTTTTGATTTATTGACCGAGGTCGAAAGTGATAAGGGGTTCGAAGCCGAGGCCAAGAAACTGGTGTATCCCGAGGATGAAGAAGACTCCGAGGGTTCGGATGGATTTGGGGGCAGAGAAGACTCTGATGGTGCCGGTAACGAGGCGGGCTCCGATGCAGACCATGCCGTTTAAGTGCCTTGTATATTTTTCTTCATTTTTGTATTTTTGTACTTTTGTACTTTTTTGTTTTTGTCAAGGCTGTTTGGCCTTTGTAAAGATCTTTATATATATATATATATATATATATAGGCTTTTTTTCCCTTCGACAAATTTTAAGCTTGTTTCCTTTTGCTTTGTTCTTTATGATTGCAAAGATGTTGAAATGACTTAGCATGTAATATTTAGGTCTTGTCCGGAGGTTCAAACATGTCTTTCTTTCGATATTATTTTGTTTACGATTTGTGGGGTCTCGGTATGACTGAAAACTTTCCCCAAAATACTTAGAACTTTTTAGATTATAATTTGTCGAGGGTAGACTTTTGAACCAGAAATTTCGAAGGCCTTGTTTTTTGTTACAGGTCTCGGATGTCTCCGAGCCATTTTAGTATGGTCGTAGCCTTTTTAGTTCGAGCACTGCCAAAAAGCTTTGTGCCCCCGGACTTTATTATCCCGGGATGTCTGAACCTGCCTTGAGCGGCAGTCCCCGAGTGAGTTGGACCTTGGGCTCGATGTCTTCGGGGATCAAATGTAACAAAGAAAATTTTTCAAAGGGCAAAATATTTATCCGTAAGGTAGAAACTTCCTTTCAATTTTGTGCGTAATATACAAAGTTACATATGTGTTCAAGCTTTGTGTACAGGCTCGAGTGCTCTATGTGGGCACGGTTCATTCAACTGTTTGGACCTTACAGTAAATCCTATCGATCGAGCCTAGACTATTCGAGCGTAAATTTTTTTTCTTGCCAAAATCGTTTTCCAATAGTGATAACCCCCGGTGTTTGAGGTCGATTATAGAGAAGCCTCGAATACTGTTGACAACCAATCATCGATTCTAAGTTAGCACGATCCACTGTTTCCTTGTTAAAAATCTTACCGGAAAATCTATTTGGGACAAAACCGCTTCAAGGGAAAAAGAGTGCAACGAGTGCTTTCAGGCTTGAAATATTATGTCGTACTTTGGTGACTACCAGCAAGTGTTAGCCCAAAATGTAGATAAATAAAAGAAGTGAACGGGGTCGTACCTTAGCAGTAATATCATTTTAAGTGAGTCACATTCCAGTTGTTCGGTAGTCGTTCACCGTTCATTGCTCCGAGTTTGTACGACCCTCTTTCGGTGATCTCGACAATTTGATACGGACATTTCCAGTTTGGTCCCAGCTTTCCTTCGTTCGGGTTCCGAGTGTTCAGTGTGACCTTCCTCAACACTAAGTCCCCGACATTGAAGTGTCGAATGTTGGCTCTTCGATTGTAATACCTCTCGATCAGTTATTTTTGGGCTGCCATCCGGACGAGGGCCGCTTCAAGCCTTTCATCTAACTGTTCCAGGCTCGTGTTCATGGTCTCGTTGTTTAATTCTTCGATTGTATATTAGAAATTGAGACTCGGTTCTCCGACTTCGACCGGTATTAGAGCTTCAGTGCCGTAAACCAACGAGAATGGGGTAGCTCCGGTACTGGACTTTGAGGTCGTACGGTAAGCCCATAGGACTTCGGGCAAGATTTCTTTCCATTTTCCTTTGGCTTCGGTCGATTTCATTTTGCGGTTTTGGAGTATGGTTTTGTTCGTGGACTTTGCTTGCCCATTCCCACATGGGTGATATGGTGTTGACAGTATTCTTTTGATATTATGATCTTCGAGAAACTTGCTTACTTTGCTATCGATGAACTGTTTTCCATTGTCGCACACGATCTCGGTCGACATTCCAAACCGACATATTATGTGGTCCCAAATGCAATCAATGACTTCCTTCTCCCTGACTTTCTCGAACGCCTGGGCTTTTACCTATTTAGAAAAATAGTCAGTCATAAAAAATATAAATTGAGCCTTACCGGGTGCCTATGGAAGGGGGGCGACGATATCCATTCCGCATTTCATGAACGGCCAGGGGGACAAGACCAAATGTAGTAGCTCTTCGGGCTGATGAATCATCGGAGCATGCCTTTGACAATTGTCGCATTTTCGTACGAACTCCTTCGCATGCTTTTCCATATCGATCCAATAGTAGCTAGCTCTGATTATTTTTTGAACTAATGATTCGGCGCCCGAATGATTTTTGCAGGTGCCTTCATGGATTTCCCACAGAACATAGTCGGTGTCTCCGGGTCCTAGACATATTGCGAGTGGGCCATCGAACATTCTCCGGAACAATGTACCGTCTTCGGACAGGTTCAACAGGGCCGCCTTCGTACGTAGAGTCCTCGATTCTTTTGGGTTCGAAGGAAGTTTTTCGATCTCCACATATTCCACATATTTGTTTATCCAGTCCCAATTCAGGATCATCGCGTTTATCTTGGCGTGACCTTCTTCTACTACCGACCTCATGAGTTGCACGACCGCCCCCGAGTTGAACTCGTCATCATTGATCGACGATCCCAAGTTAGCAAGGGCATCATCCTCGCTGTTTTTATCCCATGGCACATGTTGTAGAGTCCATTCTTTGAACCGATGTAACGTTACCTGCAGTTTATCCAGGTACCTTTGCATTCGTTCTTCTCTCACTTCGAAGGTCCCATTAACTTAGTTCACCACGAGGAGGGAATCACACTTAGCTTCGACCACCTCTGCCCCCAAGCTTTTGGCTAGTTCGAGACCTACAATCATGACCTCATACTCGGCTTAATTGTTAGTTAATTTTACAGTCCTGATAGATTGTCTAACTATATTACCTGCGGGTAGTTTCAATACAATTCCAAGTCCGGACCCCTTCGCGTTCGAGGCGTCGTCCGTAAAGAAGGTCTAGATTCTCGAAGAGGTCCCCGAGTTCAACAAAAACTCTCTTTCAACCTCGGATATTATGGTCGGTGTAAAGTCGACCATAAATGTTGCCACAGTTTGAGACTTAATGGCGGTCCGAAGCCGATATTCGATGTCGTACCCACTGATATCTACGGACCATTTGGCCAACTGTCCTGAGAGCTCGGGTTTATGCATTACATTCCTCAATGGGTAAGTGGTTACGACACATATGGGGTGACATTGGAAGTACGGTTTTAGCTTCCTAGAGGTGCTTAGCAAAGCAAGCGTCAACTTTTCTAGGTGAGGGTAGCTAGTTTTGGCCTCGCCGAGAGTCCTACTAACATAGTAAATTGGAAATTGTGTACCTTTCTCCTCCCGGATCAGGACTCCACTTAACGCTATCTCCAATACTACCAAGTATAGGTATAGTTGTTTGTCTGTCTTTGGTATGTAAAGCAGCGGCGGGCTCGATAGATATAGCTTAAGCTCCTCCAAGTCCCGTTGGCACTGTGGGGTCCATGAGAAGTTATTCTTTTTCTTCAACAGTGAGAAGAAATGGTGGTTCTTATCGGATAACCTCGAGATAAATCGACCCAAGGATGCTATGAGTCTGGTTAACCTTTGTACGGCCTTCACGTTATCCACAACAGTGATATCTTTGATGGCCTTGATCTTATCGGGGTTGATCTCTATCCCCCGGTTGGATACCATTTATAGTAAACCTGGGAGCTACGAAAGACCTGGGAACCCCGTAATCGTCGTCCTCACCCATTTCCTGCTTCTCCGGTTGGGACGGAGTCAGTGTCAGTAGTTGCTATTTGGTTTCTCACTTATTGACCAGACCCAACTCTTTAGGTACTGAAAGTGTTGATATCGGAACCACCTCGTCGATTGCGAATATCTCTTTGGCGGCAGGTTGTTCTCCCTAAATCATTTTTGTTCCTCCTGGCGTCGGGAACTTCAACACTTTTTGCAGAGTTGAGGGTACTGCCCTCATGTTGTGAATCCATGGTCTTCTGAACAAAGCATTATACCTCATGTCCCCTTCGATTACATAGAAGTTTGTTTCTTGAAAAGGTCCCGGAGGTGTTCACTGATAACGTTATCTCCCCTTTAGTGGTCTCACATGCCATGTTGAACCCGTTTAGGACTCGGACCGCGGGCACGATTTGATCCTGTAAGCCGAGCTGTTCCACAACTCTCGATCTGATGATGTTGGCCGAGCTACCTATATCAATTAACACACATTTAACTCGAGATTTATTTGTAAGTACTGATATTACTAGTGCATCGTTGTTGGTTTTCATCATCCCGTCAGTGTCTTCATCGTTGAAAGATAAGGTTCTCTCCGGAACGTAATCCTGAGTCCATTTTTTCCTTGTGATAGATACTTTGGTGCGCTTTAGCATCGGCCCCTGGGGAATATCGACCTCACCGATGATCATGTTAATGACGTGCTGAGGTTCCTCATGTCCAACCCGTTTACCAGAATCTCTGTTCCTAAAGTGGTTCTTGGCTCAATCACTCAGGAATTCTTGGAGATGCCCGTTATTGAATAGCCATGCTACTTCCTCTCTTAACTATCGGCAATCTTCTGTCCTGTGGCAGTGAGTGCCATGATATTTTCACATTAGGTTAGGATCCCTTTAGGCTGGATTGGATTGTAGAGGTCGAGGCCATTTGGTGTCTTTGATACGTCCAATGGCGGATACGATGCGGCGGCGACAACGTTAAAATTGTACTCCGATAGCCTTGGCTCTTCTTTTAGCCTGATGGGCCTGTCAAAACTGTTTTTGCTTATTAGTCCCTAGTTATTTTGACCTTGATCACTTCTTTTTTCATTTTTCATGGGGTTTCGCCCAAATCCACTACCTCTTCGGTCTCCATTGTATGGCTGATACCGATCCATGTTCGACCTTAGTTCATGATCAATGTCCCTCCTGACTCTGTCAATTGATCGAACGGGATAAACGGACCCGGAAGGGTCCCCAAGTTGATCATCTTCGACCCTGATTTTTGATTGATACCGATTATGCATGTCGGCCCAGGTGACATCCGTGTATTCCACCATATTTTTCTTCAACTGCTGTGAAGCCAACAAGCAGTGCATTGAGTCCCTAAGTAAAGGCTTGAATGGCCCAATCATCTGCGACCGGAGGCAAGTCCATTCGTTCCATTTGAAACCGGGACACGAATTCCCCGAGCATCTCATTATCCCTCTGCTTCACTTTGAAAAGGTTCGACTTCCTGGTCTCAACCTTGATAGCCCAGGTATGTACCTTTACGAATGAGTCTGTAAGCATAGCAAACGAGTTAATAGAATTAGGAGGCAAGTTGTGATACCATATTATAGCTCCCTTGGATAGAGTTTCCCCAAACTTTTTCAGTAGGACAGACTCGATCTCGTCATCCTCCAAGTCGTTCCTTTTGATGGCGCATGCGTATAAGGTCACATGTTCATTTGGGTCGGTCGTTTCATTGTACTTAGGAATTTCGGGCATGTAGATCTTTTTTAGGATCGGCTTCGGCACTGCGTTCAGAGGAAAAGGTTTTTGAACAAATTTCCGGGAATCCAGGCCCTTCAATATCAGAGGTGCTCGTGAGATTTGGTCGACCCTGTAATTGTATGTTTCCACCTTTTTGTCATTTGCTTCAATTTTCTTCTCCCCCGATTCTATCCATTTTGTCAATTCCTCGAGGATTTTTATGATATCAGGGTTAGTCCCCGATTCATTTTCATTTGACCTCTCCGTGATCGGTTCATTTCTGCGGGTGACTTCCCTGGATGGCTCGGGCTCAACCCTGCTCAGCGCTCGGCTTTAGTTCTGCAACTAGGCTATCGTTGCCTGTTGACCCTATAACATTTCGAAGATCACTCGCAAGTTGATCCCGTCGTTTTCATCGCTGTGCCTATTCTGGGCAATTGACCGGACTCCCTTGTGTACGTTGTTCTCGCGATCGGTAGGCAAATTTGTATTGATGGCCAAATGCGAACTTGCGTCGATGGGGTCTGCCACTGGAACTCCGCTAAGATCGATTGGGGGCACCTCGTTACCGGGTGCTGCATTGTTGTTCTCGCCATGGTGGCCGGACTCCTCATCCGTGTTTAGAGGGGCAGACTATGGGTTTGACATTTTGATTTTAACCTGGAATCAAAGATACTTCAAAGAACAAGTGTAAAATAGGGTGTGTTACGAGAATTTGTATCAAATTGCCGCTATTATCCTTAGCCCCACGGTGAGCGCCAAATTATTTACCCTCAAAATCGGATACCAATTAAATTTATAAGTAGTTTTAAGGATACACGGATTAACTTAACACAAAGCGATAAATTAAGTTGTTATTGAGTAAATAAAAATAAGATAAATTCAAACCATGCGAGTTGGATAATTTCAGCATTGATAGAATAATTGCCCTCGAGCCGAGCTCACCACGACCGGTGTCGATAAACAGAAGAACAAGAGCTTAAAGATAGAGAAAATAATAATGTATGAGTGCGTATTACAATGTCTCAAATAAATTATTAGACCCCCTTTATATAGTAGGGGAGTCCTATTTTAGGTACAACTCTATAAAATGTGAAAAATCTTCTGATTCACTAATTGCCGGCTCCTTATCGATACACGTTGAGATCTATGCCATAATATTCGGCCGATCCCGGATATTTCGGCCTTCTGTAGGCTATGCTGGATTGTCTGACAATGTTCTTCGAAGTCGCTCGAGGCTAGGACCGATTCCAGTATCATGGCGTCGATATTCTCGAAGGCATGCGTCATGCCCGCGGGTTCTAGTCCGGTGGGACTTCGGCTCGATTTTGGTCCCTTATTACCTTGTCTCGAGTTTTGGCTTATCTTGTTGGAGGTTAGGATGCATTATGAGTTCGGTTTTACCCGTATACAAATTAGTAGTTTTACTTAAATGATGTTACATAGTTTCAGCATTTCAAAGTTTAAACATAGTACTATATTTTTCTTGAATTTCTATTTAATATTATTTGATTAATTTGAATTTGCATTGCGCACGTTATTAAAGGAACTCTAAGATATGCTGAGAATGTCAATATATAATTAAGATATGCTGAGGCAAAGCAATCTAAAAAGCTGAAATAAGGAAAAAAGAAAATACATTCGGCCAAGAATTACCTATCACACATGACATAAGAAGGTTGGTTCAAACCAAAAAAAAAAAAAAGGTTGGGAGAGAAGTACACATATATTTAACCCAGTTGATCTGAATCTGTTTCTTAGGCCAGAAATGTAAATTTTCCGCTTTATTTTAATTTGGTACTATTTGTTTAATGTTTTGTCCCTTGCAAGGTACTGATAATTCAGTTTAATAATCGAACGGTTAAAGAGAATGAGAGTGTCACTTCAAGTCCTGGCCCCTGCACTATTGAACTGGTTGGATAGTTGGATGTTTATATTTGTATTTTGCTTCTAAAAGTATGTTATGACATAAACTCAGTAATATTTTTGGTGAAAATAACACGGGCTAGCAAAATTTTGGAATGTTAATTGAAAAATAACCAGCGTTTGCAAAGTTATTGAAAAATAGTCACTATTTTGTTGAAACACGGAAAGTTATAGCATAATATGCTGGATTATGGAACTCTTATATATAAATTCTAGTATATTATGTTGGAACTCCAGCACATGGAAAGTTCCAGTGTAATATGCTGGATTATGGAGCTTCTGCGTATTAACTTCCAGCATATTATGTTGGAACTCCAGCACATTATGCTGAAATCTCATATGTAAAAAATTCGAACTCCAATATATTATGTTGGATTTAGCCGGATTTTAAGTGTGATTTTGTTCAGATTTTATCTTTGCATGAAAAAATGACTAAGTTTTGATTACTTTTGAAAACTGTGGCTATTTTTCAATTAATAGTTCTAAATCTGACTATTTCTGATTTTTCCCATTATTTTTCTGATTTCTCATCCGGTGTTCGATTGCATTAGGCTTAACTAATTAATTCGGATTCACGCGGCATAAAATCCATTAAAAAGAAAAAATACTCATTACTAGAAAATTTTCCACTTCAATTCAGAGCTCAAACCCAAAATTTTTAATTAAAGGTAAAGGGGTCTTATTCATTACACGATAACCCTCGGTGGTACAGCTTTAATATTTAATTAACAATATATACACCTTATCGTCTGATCATAGATTTGTTTCTCTGTCTTTTTTCTTTTTGGTGCATTTTACTACCATTCTTGACTAAATTCATTGCTAATAAAACCTTAGAAAAGTTTACAAACTGATGTTGTCTCAGTAGAATTGAAAGAAAATGAGTAAATACATGCACGCATGAATTGAAATATCAACTAAAATAAGTGATTGACCGTTATTTTAGCTTTATGTACAAGGGTGTCTCCCCACTTGTCTCCAACTTGCAGTTTAAGAATTTTAATTAACATTCATAATAGAATTTAGAAAGGAGCTTTCAAATAATTGTTTCAATATTAAAGCAATTAGATCAATTTGTTTAATCTTTTATTTTCTTTTTTCTGCTGTCTTCAACTTTCTTGTAAGTAGGAGTACATTGTAACAGAAAATATCAAAATAGTAGATGAAAATAAATTTTATGATAACATCACATCAAAATTTGATCTTACTAAAAGTTGTCTAAAATAATATCATTAATGAAAATTTAAAATTTTTGGCACGTAAAGACTATCAAAAGATGTTTTTTTCTTCTTTTGGCCAGGATGGGGGAGTACATGAGAAATTGACACTAATGTTTTGTTTAGAAAGTCTGAAGAGGAAAAGGAGATATGCACCTTCTTATTTAATGTTTAAAAATTGATAAATTATGGTCTAGTTAATTATTTGTCAAACAAGTTGTCATGGAATTATCAACTATACATTTTACTAATGAGCCCTATTGAATCAGTTTATAATGAAAATAAACGTATGATCTTTAGATTTTTATTTTGTTCTTCTCATGACTCTCAAAGGACTATTTATTCAACTAACTCAACTGATTTTTCTTTTGTTTCTTTTTACGTAATTAACAGGCGAGTTTGAAAAGCTTATATAATCAGCATTCAGCAGTAACCAAAAACTTGTTGGACAATAAGATATTATTTTCTTACATTTTAAATATTAATTATTTTGGCGATTTGAATTATATTTTAAAATTATTTGACATTTTTGAAAAATAAGAAGTTACTTGTTATTATTATTTTTATTACCCAGTTTACCTTTACAGTTCTAATTACTCTCAATCTCAAAAGATAGTTCAGATAATATGGAACAAAGGTAGGGAGGGTAATGGGGCAAGTGCACATATAGCCATTCTCGGGGATAGTATTGGTATAGATTAACCAGTATTTATTTTGACATAAAAGTTTAAACTAAATTTAGGACAACTCAAATTTAAAATGAAAAAATGAAATTCAGGACGCACTGACTAATTCCTAAATAACAATCCTTTAGAATGTTTAGAATGGCTACATGATGTTATTTCTATGAGAGTAATACTCAAGCCCATATATTTGGTTACTGGACTTGGTCCCCAAAAAGTATCTGCCTAATCTATATCATTTCTATTCCAGTTCAAGTTGTTCTCTCTTTGAAGAATTAATATAAATAGGCCCTAGCTAATGCTTAAACCAATAAATAGGCCCTAGATGTATAATATATGTATATAATTTAAGCGTATATAATTAGTGTATAATTCTTCTATCTCCAAAATTGTGAAGATTAGGATTAAAATCTTTGTTAGTCATGGCTTTATGGTTCTTATATGGAAAATTTGAAAACTACTGGAGTTTGGTCGCCCTTTCTTTAATTTGTTTCTCTCTCTCTCTCTCTCTCTCTTGCTAATAATAATATTTTGTGTGCAAAATTGCAAATGTATCTCTAAGCATTTATCTATGAGAAAAAGAGGGGTTTAAGCATTTCATAACTAAACATGATTCAGAATAAAAAATTACTCGTATGATTGCAAAATATATTTATATCAATCTAATAAATACATAATTTATTTCTTTAAATATATTCGTATTACTCTCCCGGTCCATAATAAGTAATTTTTTGGCTTTTTTATTTTGGTCCAAAATAAATATTCTTTTTAGATAATCAAGATTGAATTAACTGTAGTTTTTTAAATTTGCCCCTATTTACATATCATAATGTGTCAAGTTAACAATATGCAAGCTTTAATGAAGGGTGATTTAGTCAAAATATTTATTTGTTTTTCAGAAATTAGTATTTTATTAAGGAATGTGTCAAAGATAAAAAAAAATCAATTATTGTGAACTAAGGGAGTATAGTATAATTAATTTATGACTTAATTATAATAAATTAATACAGTTAAATATAAACATAGGGCCGGAAGTTAAGTATTCACTAAAATTCCTTCCCTTCTTAATACTCCTAACGAGAATACAGTACAATTTGCCTTTTTCCTTACATTTCTCTCTCTTATTCACACTTTTTCCTTCCCTTTTTGTCCTTCTCTTTGGCAAGTCATTACATGTTAACCTTTTCTTAATCCAAACTATAAAGAACTTAAGTTCTTTCCTTCTGCTGTACATTTATTTCAATCCTTTTTAAAACTAACTGGTTTTGTCCTTATCTGAACACAGATTTTCTCATCCAATTAATAATGTAATTAAAAATTAAAGGTTCCTCTTTTTGGAATTGATTGAGTAAAAAGGAAGGTATTACTTAGACTCTTCTCTTTCTCTTTCTGTCATTCGTTTCAAGCTGGGGTTTTTCAAGATTGTTCTTTTACTTTCTGGGGTTTAATGATTTAATGTGATTTATGCCTGTGTTTAACCATGGAACTCCTTTTCTCCAAATGGGTCTCTGCTTTTCTACTCTGCTGTTGGCTTAGTTCCTCTGTTGGGCATTCAGGTTTAGTCCTTTTCTCTTTTCTTGCTTTCTGTTTTTTCAAGATTCTGAAATAATGTGTTTTGTGACACTAAAAAAATGTGTTTTTTTTTCCCATTCTTTTTTGTAATTTGTAGTGGAGGGGTTACATGGAAATGCAAGAGTAAGAGCAGTGAATTTAGGTGGATGGTTGGTTATAGAAGGGTGGATAAAGCCTTCACTTTTTGACAATATTCCCAATGGAGATATGCTTGTATGTTTTTTTTATGCTTCAGAATCTTTTTAAGTTACTATTTAGATTGAAAAGTTTTGAAATTTTTTGGGAGATGATTGTAATTTGGCAATGTAGGATGGAACACAGGTTCAATTCAAATCTGTGACATTGCAAAAATATTTTTCTGCACAGAATGGTGGAGGCTTGAATGTCACTGTGGATAGAGATAATCCTTTAGAATGGGAAATATTCAAGGTGAAATGCATTATCAAATTGGTCATTGTATTTCTTATTGTTGATAGTATCCCTTTTATGTCCTAAATTTATGGTTAGCTAAAGATATTCTATGTAATCTGTTCCATCTATTTGACCTCCTATATGATTTTGTTTTTATTTCAGTTAGATTTCCAATTGGTTTTAACATTTAGAATGAAGGGAATGTATTAGTTGAGAATATGTGATATGTTAGCAGTTCTACTGTAAGTCTTATGCTTTCGAGGAGTAGTTAACCTTTCAGAGATTTATACCATTAGAAAATGGATAGAACTTTCTAATACTTTTTATTTATATTTGCATAGTATTGGTATGAGATGATTTAAATGAAGTAACGTGGTCAGTGAGGATTCATATAGTCGACCCAACTTGTTTGGGACTGAGGCGTAGTTATTGTTGTCATTGTTGTTGTTGTTGTAATGGAGGGAATGTATTTGCAAGCAGTGAACTTTTAGTTGATTTCAATTGAAACTCCATATTTCAATTTTAATGATTGAATTGATAATTCTTATTTACCTGTTTCAAAGTTGTCTTTCTCCTTTTAGCCATGCATTATCTTTCACATCAAAAATCTAATCTTTACTATTTTGAAAATCTATTTCATTTTTTCAGTTATATTTTGGAAAATTAAAGCATGATTCCTTTTACATCTGTAAAGTTGCTTATGAAGCTTATTCTGACATCAAGTAAGCCTTAAGCTAGAAATTGTTCATTCTGAGAAAAGAATCTGATTAATTTGCTTTCTCTTAGCAGTTGTGGAGAGTTTCTGATTCAGTATTTCAGTTTCGAACTTCTGAAGGGCAATTTCTGACATGCAGCGGCGATGGTAGTATTGTGACTGCAACAGCGGAGTCTCCCTCTGATTCAGAAACATTCTATCTTGAAAGGAACTTCAACAATAGAGTTCACATCAAACTTAAAGGTGGAACTTATATACAGGTAATTTCTCATTTGTTTTACTTTTGCATATGGCAAAAGCTCTTCTTGCAACTATAGAGTTCATCTGATAATGCTAGATTCTTGTGTTGAAGCTATCAGCATTTTTGTGTTTATACAATTCTATCCATTTCTTGTGGTTTAAATAATATATGTATAGAATAACTGCAAATACAGAAAATTCTTGTTTATGCTCTAGGTTTTAGGAGCTATGGTAGTATTTTGTCAGGTTAGATGACATGATAAGGCTCATCCCCTATTTCTATTCTACTTATTTTGGACATGTTGATTAATTTCATCTTGGGCGAACTTGTAGTGTGTATACTTCTTTAGTACTGAATTACAAATAAAAATTTTGCAGTGTGCCGCAAATATTTTTTCAAATTTCTTCAGCTCTCTCTGTAAGTCCTAGTAACATTGACATTGTGCTTTTATGGTGTAAAGCAAGATTTCTTTTTCCTACCCTTGGAGGTCAATCCTATGGATGGTCGAGAAGTTGTGATCTTGTTCTTTTGAGTTGTTTTTATTTGAGCTAGTATATATTCTTGTGCACTAGCTTTAGCATTATGTTATGACATTCAAGTCTATCAAAAGTTCTACTAGAACTGCTGTATAATCTCTCTGGATCAATGTAATAGTATTCGACCTTGTTCACTTAGGCCTCAAGTGACAATATTCTCAGAGCAGACTTTCCGGCGACACCAGGTTGGGATGATAATGCAGCCACATTTGAGATGACGATTGTGGGAAAGATGCAAGGTGACTTCCAGCTCGCTAATGGATATGGGCATGACAAAGCAAAAGAAGTTCTTAAGGTAAATCAATCATGTTATTGCTTTTAGTTCAGTTATTTACTGGAGGTAAGTAAGACACCATCCTTCGGAATTCACAAACCAGGGTAGATTGCAATATCAACAAAAGCATTTTTATGGCAACAAGACCAACTAGCCACTTTATATACTCTGCTGAGTTTATCGTGTCGTGATTCCTACACTTTTTTTCCATTTTTTCCTTTGTCTGTCTTTCTTGGAAGATGGGGTTGTTTGCTGATAATCTGATTTTAGATAAGTGGATCTTTAACCTATTTCAAGCTCATACTATTTCTCGTCTTTTTTGTATGTTGCAGAAGCATAGGAATAGTTTTATCACAGTAGATGACTTCGATTTCCTGTACAGACACGGAATAGATACTGTTAGGATTCCTGTTGGCTGGTGGATAGCTTCTGATTCAAATCCTCCCGCTCCTTTTATTGGTGGAAGTTTAGAAGCTCTTGATAATGCATTCTCGTGGGCGCAGTAGGTCTTGAATTCTACTATTGCTTTTTAGTCTTTGACATTTTTCTATCTTTCCTTCTTTCAGCCATTTAATTTCTTTCTTTTCTACAGATCTTATAACATAAAGTGCATAATCGACCTTCATGCGGCCCCAGGTTCCCAAAATGGGATGGAACATAGCGCCAGTAGAGATGGCACAGTAAATTGGCCGACATCTCCTGAATACATATCACAAACATTGGATGCTATAGATTTTTTAGCTTCCAGGTAAAACTTTTAACAAATTCTTTACAAATCTATCATCCGTTCTTTGCAATGTGTTCAATCGTTGCCGATGCTTGAATTTTCAGATTCAACATGGTGTCCTTTGGCCATATAAAAGTAGTTTTCTGACATACTCTCTCTCAATATTCTCCTTAAATTTATTTGTGTTTGATGGTTCACATGTCTGCCGTTTTCTGATCTTTTAAGTATATCTAAGAAGGCAACCCGGTGCACAAGGTATCCCGTGTTCACGCAGGGTCCGAGGAAGGGCTGCACCCCAAGAGGTGTAATGTAGACAGACTACCCTAGTGAAAGAATTAGTGGCTGCATCCACGGCTCGAACCCGTGACCTAAAAGATCAAATATATAAATGAGTATAACTCATGAGTAGGTTGCTCTAGTGATTAGCACCCTCCACTTCCAACCAAAAGGTTGTGAGTTCGAGTCACCCCAAGAGCAAGGTGGGGAGTTCTTGGAGGGAGGAAGCCGAGGGTCTATCGGAAACAACCTCTCTACCCCAGGGTAGGGGTAAGGTCTGCGCACATTCTACCCTCCCCAGACTCCACTAGTGGGATTATACTAGGTGGTTGTTGTTTGTTTGTTGTTTGTTAGTATAACTCATGAGCATTTGCAGGTATGCCGTACATCCTGCCTTGCTTGGAATCGAGCTTCTAAATGAGCCATCGGCTGCAGACGTTCCACTGGATGTTCTGGTTCCATTTTATAAGCAGGGGTACAAGATTGTTCGAAAATATTCGACAACAGCTTACGTGATATTTTGCCAAAGAATTGGCAATGCAGATCCATTTGAACTTTATCAGGCTAACATAGGCTCATTAAACACAGTAGTTGATTTGCACTACTACAATCTATTTGACAGATACTTTGATAAATTAACCTCTTTGGAGAATATTCAATTTATATACAAGAGTAGACAATCCCAGATTCAAGCTTTGAATAGCGCAAACGGGCCACTGGTGTTTGTTGGTAATACTCTCTTCCCTTTGCATTTATTTGATGTTATATTTCTGGAACCTAACCATATTATGAAGCATCTGAAAACTACTTGTGCGTTGCTGAATTAGGACAAATTTTCAAATATAACGTTTCGGAATTGTGACATTTGGCATGAATTTAACTGATCGCAGGTGAGTGGGTGAACGAATGGAATGTAACTAACGGTTCCTTAGCAGATTACCAGGATTTTGGAAGAGTTCAGTTAGACGTATATAATGCAGCCTCTTTTGGATGGTCTTATTGGACACTTAAGTGTGAAAAAAAGCACTGGGATTTTGAATGGAGTGTTCGGAACAATTATCTTCTACTACAACCAGGTATAGAACTAAGCTTACTCACCTCAGCCTAATTAAAAACATCAAACTTCTGAATGCTTAAGGAAGCACAACTAGAATTTCAAGAATTGTTTTCTGCTTATTCTGAAGGGGAGCCTTGGCGTAACTGGTAAAGTTGCTGCCGTGTAACCAGGAGGTCACGGGTTCCAACTGTGAAAACAGCCTCTTGCAGAAATGCAGGGTAATGTTGTGTACAATAGATCCTTGTGCTCCGGTCCTTCCCCGAACCCCGCACATAGCGGGAGCTTAGTGCATCAGGCTACCCTTTGTTTTCTGCTTATTCCATTTACAATTTTGCTAGTTCATGTTTGTACTTAGATAATTTAGTGCCTATATCGTCATAATTTCACTGGTTTTACTTTTTCGTGAAGGTGTGTATGTGGGTAAATCACGAGGGAAGATGATATCTAGAGTTATACTATTGCTTGGGGTGGCATGCATTTGGATATTTCTGCATTAGAAGTTGATACTGCCAAAGAAGCGTTTTGATTTCCGGCATGAATGATGGGATTGGAAAACAACCATTCTTTGTATTGTGTAGTCTGCCTTCAGCTCCAAATATTTTGCAGATATGGAGGTAAGCACGCACACATAACACATTATGATATTGTAAAACTCGATGATAATCTTCATTCATTTTCAAAATGAGAAAAGATATCGTATAGTTCTTTCAGTGTTCATGTGTTACTCCGATATGACTTGACATCTACAGCCATCTACAGACTTAAAGTTTTCGAATCCACTGCCTGAACTCAAAACTTACAACGTCTAAATTCTGAATCTGTCACCGTTCCAAGTGAAAATAACCTCGAAACTTTGTAATATAGCAAGAGAAGTGAAATGTGTGGACAACAAAAAGGTCCATTTCCAGAATGTGAACATTAAGAAGCCTTTGAGTGACCAAAGCAGTGGAGTTTCCATGTAATATTAATACTAATGTTATATACACTGATAAAATAAATAATTTCTAGACTATCAGTGTATTTTAACCTATTGTATCAGGTAATCTGCCTTATTTTCCAGGTTGACAATCTCACTTAAGTTTATTCGGCGTACAGTTATATGTACTTATCTTTTAGATGACCTTATCGTGGAAAATATTTTTGCATTGTCAAAAGTTAAATTCTTAAAAAAGAAAGAAAGTAAACAAGTACTTTTCTTGACTAAAAGAACTTTTCTTGAATAACTCTGTTACCATAAGTAATTACTTATCTTTATTCTAAGAAGGTGCATGTAAACAGATAACACATGAAGCTGAAGAAGTAGCAAATTGTTTTTACCTTTTCGCAGGATAGCTGAAAATAGAGGAGTTTTAAACCAAAATTGTCCCTTATCTTTTGGAGTATGCCTATTTTTATCCTTTAAATATACCTTTGAGCACCTTTAATCCCTTAAGTTTAGTAAAGTGGAGCACTTTTAGTCCGGCTTAATAGAATGGGGCTAACGTGGGGTTAAAACGGACGGTTAAAACACACCTTTTCCTCCATTCTCCATTATTCACATCACTCCAAATCTGAAACTACCAACCATTTATACAAAACCAGTTAAACTTAGCATAAGAATGAAAAAAAAATCCTCTATTTCCAACGAGCAAACAACAAACATATATGAGCCCGTTTGGATTGGCTTAAAAAAGTGGCTTTAAGTTAAGTGCTTAAAAGCACTTTATAAGTGCTGGAACTTGTTTTATAAATAAGCAGTTACGTGTTTAGATAAAAGTGTTGAACTTGAAAACAAGCTGATGAAGTGTTTGGTAAACAAGTGCTGGTAAGCACTTTTTCTTGTTAAAATGACTGAAATATCCTTAAAGTTGTTAACATTATAAAGAAGATGATGACTATAATATTATATTTTCCGTTCATAGCTTCAAATTCAGGGGTAACACGTAAATTCATTGAATGATTTGATTTTAGAATATAGTTACACCAATTAAAAAAAAAGGAAGGATTCAACGATCAAAAAAATTAAATGTTATGGAACCAAAAAAAGAAGCTAAAAGAACAATATTGACAAATATTGGAGAATGACAGTAGCAAAGGCAAGATGAAGAACGAAGATTAGAACTGACATAAGGAATGTGATGGGGAAGGGAGCGGCACTGGGGAAGAAAGAAAGGAAAGGGAAAAGAAGAATGAAAGTATAAAGAAAGAAATGAAAGGAGAAGAGAGGAAAGTAATGGAAGAAGACGAAGAAGAAAGCAGAGACTGCTGCAACAAGAATGGAGAAAAGAAAAGATAGTATGTAATATCCTTGGTAAGCAATATGGCTTTTAAGCCAATTTCGAAAAAGTTTGGTTTTTCAACTTATTGGTTTTAACTTTTTTAAGCAAATTTTAATTTTTTCTTAAGCCCTTTTTGATTGTCAAACATTTCCACAAGTTAAAAACTGCTTAAACCAGCTTTTAAGCCCATCCAAAAAAACTCATTTTCAAGAAGTCAAAAAAGAAGCTAACTATAAGGTCCTCACCCACATTTTTTGTGAACACCAAGTGGTTGAATTGTTAAGTCAGTCGTTCTCTATTGTTTCTGTTTCTTCTCACGAAGCGTCGATGATTTTAGAAAGCTCTAATGACAGCTGTTAGACAATGTAAACGATACACTTATATACATATTTCTAGTAGATTTTGTTCCCTTATCAGTCGCTTCAGTATTTACTATTATTTTGAAGTGCTAGGAAGCCAGAATTTTTCCCAACTTTAGTAGTGAATTTCTAACACAGAACAACACTTCAACTATTCTTTATTGCCACCAACAAATAGAATAAGTTCTGCAGAGAAATAAACAGCAATTAGAGTATTAATAAACCTAACAACTAAGGTATTTTGAGGAACCTTAACCTCCAAATCTGCCAGAGAAAATGCTGCAGAATAAACTCCTGTCTTCCAACAACAACAACATACCCAGTATTATCCCTCACCGTGGGATCTGGGGAGGGTAGTGTGTACGCAGACCTTACCCCTACCTCGTGAGGATAGAGAGATTGTTTCCAATAGACCCTCGGCTCAGAAAAGCATAAGCACCATATTAATGATAATATAGACAAGAAGGAACAATACCAAAAAGCCATATAAAAGCAGAGTAAAAACAACAAGACAGTAAGGTGATCAACAATGAAAGAAAACAACGGTTAGTCATAAAAACCTACTATCAACATAAAGCGAGACTGCGTGCCAATACTATTGTTATGAACACTCTATACTACATACTCTACTACCATAAAGTGAGCTGAAGCTGCGTCATGTCTTGCCTAATCACCTCTCCCCATCTCTTCTTTGGCCTACCTCTACCTCTCCGTAGGCCCTCCAATATCAACCTCTCATATATCCTCACCGGGGCGTCTGTGCTCCTCCTCCTAACAAGACCAAACCACCTAAGCCGCACTTCCCACATATTGTCCTCAATAGGGGCCACACCCACCTTGTCGCGAATAACCTCATTTCTGATCCCATCTAACCCGGTGTACCCGCACATCCATCTCAACATCTCCATCTCTGTTACCTTCATTTTCTGGACATGAGCGATCTTAACTGGCCAACACTCAGCCCCATACAACATCGTTGGTCTGACCACCACTCTGTAGAACTTACCCTTAAGTTTCGGTGGCACCTTCTTGTCACACAAAACACCGGAAGCGAGTCTCCATTTCATCCATCCCGCCCCAATACGATGTGTGACATCTTCATCAATCTCCCCATCCCCTTGAATAATAGACCCAAGGTACTTAAAACTTCCTCTCCTAGGGATGACCTGCGAGTCCAGCCTCACCTCCCATTCTTCTCCTTGAGTCTCGCCACTAAAATTACACTCCAAGTATTATGTCTTGGTCCTGCTCAACTTGAAACCTTTAGATTCCAGGGTCTGCCTCCATACCTCTAATTGCGCATTCACACCGTCTCGCGTCTCGTCAATCAATGCATTATCATCTGCAAATAGAATACACCACGGCACCTCCCTTGAATGTGGCGCGTCAGTATGTCCATCACCAGAGCAAACAAAAAAGGGCTGAGTGCTGACCCGTGATGCAACCCCATCATAACCGAAAAATGGTTCGAATCCCCACCCATCGTCCTCACTCGGGTCTTTACTCCATCATACATGTTCTTAATCAGCCTAACGTAGGCAACAAGTACACCTCTAGCCTCCAAACATCTCCACAAAATCTCCCTCGAAACTTTATCGTACGCCTTTTCTAAGTCGATGACCACCATATGCAAGTCCTTCTTTCTCTCCCTATACTGCTCCATCAATCTCCTAACAAGGTAGATGACTTCTGTAATCGAACGCCTCGGCATAAATCCAAACTGGTTCTCAAAAATAGACACACTCCTCCTCACTATTAGCTCTACCACTCTCTCCCAAACTTTCATAGTATGGCTAAGCAGCTTGATACCCCGATAGTTATTGCGATTTTGGATATCACCCTTGTTCTTGTATACAGGAACCATCGTGCTCCACCTCCACTCTTTGGGCATCTTCTTCGTTCTAAAAATGACATTAAATAACCTAGTGAGCCACTCCAAGCATGCTTGCCTTCTTCCTAATACACGAAATAACTGCCTGAACTGCTATTTAACTACTAGGTAACTACTATCAATATATATACAACTATAACAAACCCAGTGTAATCCCACAAATGAGGTCTGGGGAGGGTAGTGTGTACGCATACCTTATCCCTACCTTCAAGAAGGTAGAAAGGCTATTTTTGGTAGACCTTCGGCTTAACAAAGGTAAAAGGAAGGGCAATAACAGGTACACCAATCAAAGAACCGAAGCAAAGATACCAAACAAACACTAGGTACTGCAATCAGGAAGCCGAAACGAAAGTAACAAATAATAACAGAAGTCAAGGAAATGCGAGAATACACAAATGAGACTAAGTCAAGTCCTAAAGCTACTGTTACAGACACGGACTGCTAGTGTACCTAACTATTTACCTTTATTCTCAACCTCCAAACCTTCATATCCATGGTCATGTCCTTAGTAAGCTGGAGCAACGCCATATCTTTCCTAACTACCTCTCTCCAATACATCTTCGGCCTGCCTCTACCTCGAACAACCTCTCGCACCTCCTCACCGGTGCATCTGTGCCTCTCATTTTCACATGCCCGAAATATCTAAGTCTCGCCTCCCGCATCTTGTCCTCCACAGGGGCAACACCCACCTTGTCCTGAATAACTTCATTTCTAGTTCTATCTAATTTGGTATGCCCGTACATCCATCTCAACATCCTCATTTCAGCTACCTTCGTCTTTTGGACATGGGAGTTCTTAATTGGCCAACACTCCACCCCATATAGTATAGTCGGTCTAACCACTGCTATATAAAACTTACCTTTATGTTTTGGTGACACATTCTTATCACATAAAACACCGTACGTGAGCCTCCATTTCATCCACCCCGCCCCAATACGATGTGTAACATCCTCGTCGATCTCTCTTTTCCCTTGCATAACTTACGTAATGTATTTAAAACTTTCTATCCTAGGTATGAATTGAGAATCAAGCCTCACGTCTCCGTCCACTACCTGAGTCGCACCACTGAACTTGCAGTCCAACTACTCTCTCTTGGTCCTGGTCAACTTGAAACCTTTAAACTCCAAGTTATGCCTCTAATTTCTCGTTAACACCGCCTTACGTCTCGTCAATCAGTACAATGTTATCTGCAAATAACATGCACCACGACTCATCCCATTGAATGTGTCACGTCAGGCGTCGATCGTCAAGCAAAATAGAAATGGGTTGAGGACTGACCCCTGGTGCAACCCCATTATAACTGGGAAGTGTTTCGAGTCCCCTCCCACTGTTCTCACTCGAGGCTTAGCTTCATCATACATGTCCTTAATAGCCCTAATGTATGCAATATGAACACTTCTAGCCTCAAAACATCTCTATAAAACCTTCCGTGGAACTTTATCGTAAGCTAACATCTCTACAAAACCTCATGTGGCACTTTATTATAAGCCTTCTCTAAGTCGATGAACAGTATATGTAAATCCCTCTTTCTCTCCCTATACTGCTCCATCAATCTCCTAACAAGATGAATAGTTTCCGTAGTCGAACGTCCCGGCATAAATCCGAACTGATTTTCAGAAATAGTCACAATCCTCCTCAACCTCAGCTCCACCACCCTCTCCCAGACCTTCATAGTATGGCTTAGTAACTTGATGCCTCATTAGTTGTTGCAGCTTTGGATATCACCCTTGTTCTTATACAACGGGATCATCGAACTCCATTTCCATTCTTCGTATATCTTCTCCGACGTAAAAATGACATTAAATAACACAGTGAGCCACTATAAGCCCGCCCTACCCAAGCTCTTCTAAAATTCCACCAGGATCTCGTCTGGACCCGTTGCTCCCTCCTGATCATCTTATGCATAGCCCCCTCAACCTCTTCGACCCTTATACGCCTACAATACCTATAGTCCCGATGACTCTCAGAGTGCTGTAAGTCACCTAGCTCAATGTTTCTATCCCCATCTACGTTCAAGAGTTTATGGAAGTGAGTCTGACATCTTCGTCGATTAAGTGCCTCATCCAACAAAACTCTGCCTTCCTCGTCCTTGATGCACTTCACTTGGCTTTTTTTCTTGCACCTTGGCTTGTCTGTACAACTTCTTATCCCCTTCTTTGCCTCCAAGTTCTTCATACAAGCGTTCAAATGCGGTAGTCTTGGCCGTTGTAACCGCTAACTTCGCTTCATTATTAGCCATCTTATACCTCTCCCTATTCGTCCTCTTCTCCTCCCCGTCCATGCTTTCCAGAAGCTTAAGTTATGTCGCTTTCTTGTCTTCCTCTTTGCGTTGGACCTTAGTACTCCACCACCAATCCCCTTTGCGGCCACCATATAAGCAATTCGAGGCCCCCAATATCTCTCTAGAAGCCTCCCTAATGCAATGAGCCGGCAAAACTTTAGGCGATTCGGGTTTGGTCTCCCGGAGGCATGTAGATGGATTGATCTATATAACACGAAAAATTGGGAATTAGGCGAAATTTCAGTTTTATGACCCTAAAACGATATAAAACGAGAAACGGTCATGGCGAAATGATGACTTTTGTTCCTTAGGTCGTTTTCGATGGGCGGGCAAAATTTTAGGCGATTCGGTTCTGATCGCTCGGAGGCATACAAATGGTGTGGGATATAACACACGAAAATCTAAGAACGGTCATGGCGAAGCGATGACTATAGCTTCTTAGGTCATTTTTGATGGAGCAGCAAATTTTAGGCGATTCGAGTCCGGTTGCCCGGATGCATGCAAATGACGTGGTTTATAGCACACGAAAATTTGGAAATGAGGCGGAATTCCAATTTATATGGCCCTAAATTGCCAAAAAATGAGGAACGGTCATGACGAAGCGATGACTATAGTTTATTATATTTTTTATGGGCCGACAATATTTTAGGCGATCCTAGCGCGAACTCCCGGATGCTTACAGATGGCGTGGGGTATAACAGACGAAAAGCAGGGAATCAGATAGAATTCTAGTTTATATAGCTCTAAAACGCCAAAAAATGAGGAACGATCATAGCGAAGAATGACTATAGTTCCTTAGGTCATTTTTATGGGATGGTAAAATTTTAGGCGATTCGGCTCCGGTCACCTGGATGCATGCAAATAGCGTGAGCTATAACACATGAAAATCTAGGAATCGGGCAGCAAAAGTTTAGGCACGTCAAGGTCCGGTCGCCAGGATGCTAGCAGATGGCGTGAGCTATAATATATGAAAATCTTGGAATCAAGCGAAATTTCAGTTATATAGTCCTAAAATGCCAAAAACGAGGAACGGTCATGGCAAAGCGATGACAATAGTTCCTTAGGTCATTTTTTATAGGCCGGCAAAATTTTAGGCTATTTGGGTTTTTTGAAACGGGCATAATTCTATTTTTAAGGCCCTAAAATGCCAAAATACGAGGAACGGACATGGCAAAACGATGACTATTGTTCCTTAGGTCGTTTTTGTTGGGCTGGAAAATTGTTAGGCGATTCGGGTCCCGTCACACAAAAAACTGGAAATTGGGCGAAATTTCAGTTTTATGGCACTAAAATGCCAAAAAAGAAGGAATGATCATGGTGAAACGATGACTATTTTTTCTTAGTTCATTTTCGATGGACCGACAAACTTTTAGGTGATTCAGGATTGGTCGCCCGCTTCATGCCCCGAACCTGGGCCTGGACGTAACACGACACCCAGTACCTGACTACTGTGACCGAGCGAACCAACTGACTGGCTGAATCAACCTGTGATATTATAACATACTGAAAGCGGAAGATAAACTAACAAATGTTGATACATTGAAAGTCTGAATGATATAAATTAATGTGCGAGAACACTAACATAAGTCTGAAGTATATCTGTAGCCAACATTGCTTAACATGAAAAGCATGTGACTCTATCTAACTGTTACTCTAGTCTATGAAGCCTCTAATGAAGTACTGAAAACACTGGCTGTCTGAAAATACCGAAGACTGTAAGGTAATGATAATGCCCCGAAAGAACTGGGGATCACCAAATAGCTGGTACGAGAATCCTAGCGCTCTGAATCGTCAACCTGTAAATCATTACCTGCAGGCCCCAGGCAAAAGGGACGCCAATACATTTGAATTGCATTGGTATGTAAATCAACTGAAAGAAAGAATTATAAATGCTGAAACTGAAACTAAGCTGATAACTGAGAATTGATAATTGATAACTGAAATGATAACTATTGAAACTGAAACTGAAATGATAACTGATAAGTGATAACCGAAATGATAACTGAACTGATAACTGATAACTGATATTAATAACTAATAACTGAACTGAACAAAGGAAGTGGGGATATGAACACTCCCTCTTCTGAATGATGAACAACCTGTTTATATGAATAAACTATGGCATCAGGCCCAATATATATGTGCACAAGCTACGGCCTCAGGCCCAAGTATACGTCTACATAACTACGGCCTTATGCCTAAAAAGGCATAAAGCCGGCCTCATGCCCAAATATGCATAAAGCATAAATTACGGCCTCAGGCCCAAATATGTATAAAACATATAAACTATGACCTCAGGCCCAAATACAAGTGTTCAACATTCAGCGATTTAAATTCAGGAACTGAGAATCATACTGCAATATGTGATGCTGGAATACTGAATCATATTGAGTTACATGATACTGGAATACTGAATAGGACTAGACTAAGACATGTATTGTTGAACTGATTATGAAAACTAAAACTTCAAATGTTTATGATATGCTGAGTAATCTAGACTGAGACTCATGGTTTAAGTCTATATTGATTACGCACTGATCTCACAACGTTCAAAATAAAAGTCATAAATGAGTTATGGAGCTAGATAATAGAAGTTCTGTAACTATTCAAGGAACTAGGCTTAACTATACTTCTGAGGCAATTAGTAACGTCGTAAAAGAAACGTAGTGTAGGGAGAATCATTAACATTCCCAAACATAGAGAGTTAGACTCACATACCTTAACTTCCTACTCTTGAGCGTAATAAAACATTCTCCAACCCTTTCAACTTTAATCTATATCAATACAAGTCAAAGGGATTCTATATTAGCAATAATACTCATGTTTTGGCCACTTAGGCCTTTTATCAAACACTTGGTAGGCATAAAGCTTCATAGTCCTTATTAATGGTATTTCTGCACCCAACAACCCATTCGTTTGCTCCTAGATAATACTAAAATCTCAAATTGTTATAATCAATACCATTCTTCATCACACATAAGATAAACAACACAATTAACCAATAATCAACAACCCAAACCTATAACCGTTCCTGCTTTTCTATCAAACCCATCAACTCATATCTCATGAACTAGAGTCTATAATCATCAATCCAATACTATAATCAAGTAGAGGTGGAAGATATTACCCTTTTGAAGTTCGATCCTCTTGAATTCGAGTTCTAGGGTTTCTTTTCTCAACCATGATGCCCCAATCGAATATCTAATTATTTGGAGGGTTTACCCATGTTAATAAGGTGTTGGGAAACTGAAATTAACTTAGAATCATCATTAGAACTTACCTTAGATGGTGGAGGGACCTTTGAGGAGTTAGGTTCTTGAATGCTTCCCTTTCTATAACAAGTTTTGTGTTTTGGGGTGTGGGGGACGAAGTAGCGCTTTAAAAATGATCCCACGGGTGCTCTCCCGCGCACCTGGACGCGCATCAGGGCAGTAGCACTGCCACAAGTGTGCGGCCGCGCACGAGACCATCCGGGCGAGCACCTAGGCACACATACTACGCATTGTTCAATAAAATGCACATAACTGGTCGCTCAGAATTCGTTCGGGCTCTACAATGGATTGTTGGAAATCTATTTCAAAGGGCTACAACTTTCATGTATTACATTTTCCCAAATTCCCAACTGATATTTACGAAATCCTTCTAGAAGACAGACCTTCCATAAACTTAATTGATTTTTATCGAATCTTATACATCTCACTCTCCGTCTTGATTCCCAAACAACTCTTTTCACCCATACTCGTCCCGATCGGAATTCATATGTCCAAGATGCCATCTTAATACTCATTTAACATGTCCATACCTAGTCTGAATTTACGGAGTATTATATTATCTCCCCCTTGGGATCATTCGTCCTCGAATGATTGTCCTGACTGTAACTTCGGCTAACTCTGGACCTTAAACGGGTCTGGTGGAAACATGAACTTTCATGAACACTTGTATACTAAATTGAATGAATACATGATTACTGAACTGCTGAGATACTGAACTGAATGACTACTACATTGACTGAATACTGAGTTGACAGAATACCGAAGGACATGGAGATTATAATAAAAGGTTAGTTACCTTCAACATTTCTCCAAAACACCCGCCAGTTATTATAGCATAACACAAGCCTCACAGGGCATCATAACACGCATAACATAAAACATATACGCGAATACTGGTCTGTCATGGATACGTGAATACTGAACTAACTTGGATATATAAATACTGAACTGGCACGAATATTTGCATACTAAACTGACATGAATATCTGAGCACTAAAATTATATCAATATTTGAGTACTAAGCTTACATGAATATCTGAGTTCTGAGATGACATGAGTATTTGAGTACTGAACTGACATGGGTATCTAGGTACTGAACTAGCACGAGTATCTGAGTACTAGAAACTTAAATGTGATAACATGATACGTGAAATACTGGATGTATAGCAGCAAATTCTGGTGGCAACTCTAACTCATAAGATAAATGACCGATCCTTCGCAAGATTCTATATTGCCCAATATAGCAGGGACTAAGCTTCCCCTTCTTCCCAAATCTCATAACGCCTTTCATAGGAGAAACTTTCGGAAACACCCAATCATCAACTTGAAACTCTAGGTCTCTATGCCGCACGTCCGAATAGGACTTTTGGCGGCTCTGAGCCGTCTTCAAACGCTCTTGAATCAACTTAACTTTCTCCATAGTCTGATAGACCAAATTTGGTCCCAACAACTCTGCTTCACCAACTTCGAACCAACCAATTGGCAATCTACACCTTCGCCCATACAGAGTTTCGCACGGTGCCATCTTGATATTAGAATGGTAGGTGTTATAATTAGAAAACTCAATGAGAGGTATGTGATCATCCCAATTACCTTTAAAATCAAGGATATATCCTCAAGTGTCTGAATAATGCGCTCTGCTTGGTCATCTTTCTGAGGATGAAAAACTATGCTGAGGTTTACTCTTATGCCTAATCTTTTCTTAAATGACTTCTAAAAGTTCAATGTAAACTGATCACCACGATCCGAAATGATGGACAATGGAGTCCCATGCAATCAGATTATTTCCTGAATATACAACTTGGCATAATCTTTTGCTGAATCTGTGGTCTTTACTGACAAGAAGTGCGCTGACTTGGTAAGTCGATCTACAATCACCCAATCAAATCATGCTTTCAAAATGAGTGAGATAATCCTGTTATAAATTCCATATTTACCATCTCTACTCAAGAATATGTGCATTATATGGTAAACACTATGCTTCCTGCTGCTCAACTTTCACTTGCTGATAATTCGGACACTTGGACACAAAGTCTGTGACGTTCTTTTTCTTGTCGTTCCACCAATAAATCTCCTTAAGACCATGATACATCTTTGTGGGACCTGAGTAAATAAAATACCTGAAATTCAAGGCTTCAGATATAATCCGCTCTTTGAGCCCATCTATGTCTGAAACACATAGTCTTCCTTGGTACCTCAAAGTACCATCATCGCCCCCTTGTTAAAAAACCACCGTGTTATGCATGTGAATCCCCTCTTTCAGCTGCAACCAGTAGATATCATCAATCTATTTCTCTTTCACTTTAGTTACTAAGGAGGAATAAGTCTTGTTCTGGACAACAACTCCACCATCTTTGGAATCCGAAAGTCGAACTCCTAGCTTGGCTAAGCGGTGAACTTCTTTCACCACAGTTCTCTTGTCTGCCTCAATCATGAGCTATACTTTCTGTCACGATCCAAAATCTACTGAAGGTCGTGATGGCGCTTAACACCGCCGTCAGGCAAGTTAACAGTGATTTACCAATTTAATTACTCATTTTAGTATTTTTTTGAAATCATAATTTTCCTTAATTGAACAATGTAAAATAGAATTTACAGAGTAAATAAAGATATTTACACGAACCACAATAATGCATAACCTGAAAGAAACTCCAAAATCCGGTGTCACAAGTGCATGAGCATTTTCTAAGGAACATAATAATAATACAACATCTGTCCCGAATGTAATAAGACATAATAAAATAAATAGTACAATGGAGACTCGGTGACTGCGATGCGTAGCCTGGGATGCAGCTCACATAAAGTCTCCTCAGCAGGTGCGACTACGCACCAAGGTGATCATCAATGAACCTGTCAGATCCTGCACATTTAGTGCAGAAGTGTAGCGTGAGTACGTAAATCAACGCGTACCCAGTAAGTATCTAGCCTAACCCCGGAGAAGTAGTGATGAGGGGTCGACATCGACACTTACTAGAAGTGCAAATAAACAACATGATAATTCATAACATATATATGAAGTGCACAGCAATAGTGGAGTAAATCTGTAATTTCATAATTTTCCAATTATTTCTTTTAAAGTATAAATTTCTCGATCTTGTATTCTACCTTAATAGCTCAGAGAATGCCAAGTGTCAATACCAAATAAATAAGGAATACCATAAAGTGTCAGGCATCAGTGGGAGGTTTATCTCATAAACATTCGGACAACTAGCGATATAAAACACGATTTTCGCCGAGGTCGTTCGGCCAAATCCAGAATAACGTGTACACTGTCGAGGGACGTGCAACACGATCCATAGATGCATCTATATACTGTCGAGGCGTTCGTCCCGCTCCACAAGAAAGTGAAGGACGTTCCCGAATTACGAGACACGCGTTTACAATACAGCACATGAGCGTCAATTAAATATAATTTTTACCATTTCTCGAATAACTCGCCCACAATTCAAAGTGTTAAGGCTTAGCCTAGTGTACATATATTTACTTCTAAATCCATTTCAATTATAACTTCAATTAATTACGCCAGCAGAATGAGTTCAAGTAATTCAAATATCACAGGATAAGATCTTAAGTCTACCCGGACATAAACATGCTTTAGCTACGTACAGACTCTCGTCACCTAGTGCGTACGTAGCACCCACAACTAGTAGCACATAACAATAAATATCACCTAGGGGGTAGTTTCCCCCTCACAAGGTTAGACATGAGACTTACCTCGCTCAGAAGTTCCATAACCGGCTCCAACGCCACTCTAATACCCCAAACCGATGCTCGTCGCTCCAAAACTAGTCAATCAATGTGCAAATCCATAAATATATATTCTAATACTCATAAACAATCAATTTATAACAATTTTCAACTCCGCTTGAAAAGTCGATAAAGTTACCCTCGGACCCACGTGCCCGAATTTCGAAAATTTTCGAAGATAATCATTACCCATAATACCAGAACTCAAATATATAATTTACTCTTAATTCCATTTCCAATTTCGTGGTCAAAAATCCAAAATACCAAATTCTAGGTTTCTTTCAAAAATCCCCCAATTTTTACTAATTTTCATGCTTAAATCCATATACAAACCATGCATTTAACTTGTAATAGGTGAGAATCACTTACCTTGTGTTGCTTGATGAAAATCCCTCCTTGAAGCTCTCCAAAACCGCCTCAACCAAGTGAAGAATGAAGGAAAATGGGCCAAATCCCATTTTTATAAAACCTCACTGCGCAACCAAAGTTTCCGCTTCTGCGGCTCCAAGTATCGCACCTGCGAGAACCCAAATCCAGGTCGTCGGCCGCTTCTGCGGCCCCTATGCGCATCTGCGCCTCATCTTCTGCGCTTCCCGCTCCGCAAGTGCGGTCCCGCTTCTTAAAAGAACCCTAATTCAAGCTTAATGAACTTTAGAACTTCAAACTTCTACATTCGAGTCGAAACCCATCAAATCAAGTGCGATTGACCTCAAATTTTGCACACAAGTCATAATTGACATTACCGACTTACTCCCACTTCCGGAATTGGAATCCCACCCCGATATCAAAAAGTTCACTCTCTGTCAAACTTCCCAAAAATCATCCAATTTCCAACTTTCGCCAATTGACGCTGAAATGACCTATGGACCTCCAAATCAACATCCAGACCTGTTAGAACCTTCAAATCCCGATTTCGAAGTCGTTTACTCAAAAGTCAAACCTTACTCAATTCTTCCAACTTAAAGCTTCCGAAATTAGAATATTCTTTCCAAATCAATCCCGAACTCCCCGAAATTCAATTCCGACCATCCGTACAAGTCATAATACCTGAGTGAAGCTACTCAAGGCCTCAAACCGCCGAACGACGCGCTAGAGCTCAAAACGATCGGTCGTGTCGTTACATTCTCTCCCACTTAAATATACGTTCATCCTCGAACGTGCTAAGAACTGCTCCGGAGCTGTCCAAAATCACTGTTTAATACCTCGTGCACCTACCCGTGCCACCGCATTCCAGTTGAACGCATTAGCTCGAGTCAGACTGAAGATCCTCCATTTTATTTAGCCAATAAACCTTAGGACCAAATTCCAACCTTTGAATTTCTCTACAGGTCCTGATCCTAATATACGAACACCGTACTAATCACCACACATTGTACCAAAACATGATCACGCACCTATGCTGACACCACACCATGCACCACATAAGTCGGTTGCCTATAATAACATCCTCCGACCACAATAGCTATAATTTCACGAATTCGATGCCGCAATACATCTCATGACGTATATAAATCTTGTTCCAACTCTCGCAATACAGCCACAGCAAAAGAGACATGTAGAAACTCATAATCGCCTGCTGAATCAATAATTCATAGAGTCCCTCCTCCTGACAAGAACCATTACCTCATTATGAACTGAATAACTATATTTTCCCTTTAATGTACCTTGTATAAATATGATTGCACAAATTTCAGGTCAATAATCTCGTCTCACCAAGTACAAGTTGCTCAGGCAATAAGCCACCTCAAATACCGACTCATATCTCATATGACGCCATCAATGCGCCGATAACCAGAAGTTGCACAAGCCGACAACCACGCAATCCAATCGTAGACGGTGGGGCTCCCTCACTTAGCTTTAAACTACCATCACTTAAAGTAGATACTGCAACGATTCCTCCCTCTCATTTACCATGATCCCGTACCGTTAACCCGTCAAATTGCTTGTAGTTTCTTATTAAACTTTTCATGAACATCCTGAATTATTAGCCATAATCGTATACTCAACCTTTCGCTTCGTAGTACGTAGGACTCTTCGTAGAAACTTCATTAAACCACACTACCGCTGACCTGTCCATAGGAGATAGTCCACATGCGGTATTCCATGCCGACATCTTCCAATGACGCTGCACTGGGTACAACTACCACGTAATCAATAAATTCTCCTGAGCCCATACTCGCCCACCAGCCGTATAAATTTATTCCTTCCCCATTGATATCAACTGAAAGTTCAACAATACCTTCCCAACTCAAATCATATCGCATCATAAACGATAATCAAATCTTCACACCCCTCTTCATTTCAAGCAACTCCTTTCTGCAATATTCAATCTTTCTTCGTATAGTAACCATCATTCCAAATAAAATCCGTAGACCAGATCACCTTCCATCACAATTCCCAAACCGTTCTACACTTTCTAAAGGCATGCGACTAGCCTACCACAGATTCCATATGCTAATCTGTCATTCTTACTTTGGTTAAACCATCTCCTTTAAGCAACTCCTCGACCTCTATTGTTTCATACTTGACCTGCTAGAAATTCAACCACCGTGAGACACTTCCCGCCATTTCCTCCCTTATACTTTGATGCCCAACTACAACCTTATACCAATTCCATATCTGTAGCACCTGAATAAGGAATTGCTGCCAACTATAAACCTCATGGAAGATCATCCTTCTCGAGCCATCAACATTAGAATCTCTTCGATCCCGAACCGTTGCACACCGCTATCTCTGGCAACCGCCACTCATGCACTATCTCACAACACCCTGCCCCGAAGGGAAAATCAAGAAGACCATACCATCGGCGAACTTTAATGCGTTCAAACAAGGACGACAACACCGCATCAAAATAAAAATTCCGCCATGCTCGAAAACGTCAAATCTTGTTACTCCATCAACCAAAACCTGAACATCCATAGTCCGATTGCCTTTCCTTTGTTGGAACTAAATGCTCAACCTCTAAATCATGCACTGAGAAATCCTCCTTTCTAGTCATTCACTGCCTCGACACATAACCAAACACCTTACTATTATACCAACATTGTGTGATAACAATGCATAGACATCGTAGCAATCCGTGCACAGTCTCGAAACTATAGAAAGTACCGATACCGAACTAAAATGACAGAATATCCTTTCGCAATGCGACGATAGTAGCCTGCCCGGACACGCAGGGAAAAATATCCTGAACACGTCTGCAGTACCACTACAACTCCTCGATGCCCAATTGATAACAAACACTTCACGTCGCATAAGATTGAGTAAGAAGGGAAACAAAGGCACAAGCCTCAATGGAATCAAACTACACGATGAGGAAATCAAGAAGAGAAGTGATCCTAACAGCTATGTAGCCTCTCGAAGATAAGTACAGACGTCTCCGTACCAATTCGCAGGACTCTACTAGACTTGCTCATGACTCGTGAGACCTAAGTAAAGAATGAAGGAAAAATGGGCCAAATCCCATTTTTATAACCTCACTCCCTAGCCAAACTGTGGTCTAGAAGGTCGCTTCTGCGACAACCGCTTCTGCGGCTCCAAGTCTCGCACCTGCGAAAACCCAAATCCAGGTCGTCGGCCACTTCTGTGGACCCTATGCGCATCTGCGGCCCTGCTTCTGTGCTTCCCACTCCACAGGTGCGGTCCCGCTTCTTAAATGAATTCCAATTCAAGCTTAATGAACTTTAGAACTTCAAACTTCTACATTCGACGCTGAAACCTATCAAATCAAGTTCGATTAACCTCAAATTTTATACACAAGTCATAATTGACATTACGGACCTACTACCACTTTCGGAATCGGAATCCGAACCCGGTATCAAAAAGTCCACTCCCGGTCAAACTTTCCAAAAATCATCCAATTTTCAACTTTCGCCATTTGACGCTGAAATGACCTATGGACCTCTAAATCAACATTCGGACATGATCCTAAGACCAAAATCATCATATGAACCTGTTAGGACCTTCAAATCCCGATTCCGAGGTCGTTTACTTAAAAGTCAAACCTTAGTCAATTCTTCCAACTTAAAGCTCCCGAAATTAGAATATTCTTTCCAAATCAATCCCGAACTCCTCGAAATTCAATTTCGACCACCCGTACAAGTCATAATACCTTAAGTGAAGGTACGCAAGGCCTCAAACCGCCGAACAACGCGCTAGATCTCAAAACGACCGGTCAGGTCGTTATACTTCCCATACTTGATTATCTTTTTAAGGTACTTCCTGAAAACACTTATAGTATTATTGCGAGCTAACTCTTTGACCAATACTATGAAGATTAGAGTCTCGTGCAATGACACTACCCTCGTGATACATAACTAGGCATGATTTTATAGTTTTTATATCCCATGCTAACTATGTGAGTTTCAAATCTCCATCTGGACTTACTGACTGTTTTCACATCTCCCCTTTAGACCAAAGGTTAAGGTCATATACTTGTGTATACTTCTCTTTTGTTGGGATCCGAATAACTTTTCTTATCTTCTCCAATTCCTTGCACTTTATATCAACGATGACTCATTTTCCGACGTACTTCTAAGCAATCTTTCTTACTAGGAAAAACTAAATTACTTACATAAATGGAAAGTTAATGTATTCACAACTATCATACACAATATTAATGATTTAAATATGCTCACACTGTCAATCTTAGGAAGACCCTTTTTTGATAACTCTTAAGGCTATTCTTTTGTAGTTTGCTCTCTCACTGCCTAGTCGATTGTTTTTCTTCCACTGACACTGTACTTCGGGTTTAACTTAAACTCTTTGGGTTATAACATGCGTTTGATATTTCAAACTGTTACCCACTCAGTAGTGTCAAGCTGGCTAAGCAAATCAAATCCTACCTCTACTAGTTCTGCTGAAATTGTTAATTCATCGTATCTACTCATAACTTACTTACTATTCTTTCACTAACCACTTGCTAGCATCATGTTTTCTTGTTCTGCTTTGAATAACTAAAGTGAAGTATAAGTTTATTTCTAACTTTCCTCATCATCCGACCCTGTTCTACAGTTACATACTTATCTTTTTTTTGAACTATGTACATGGATCACACTTAGGGAAAGTTCATCTGTCTTAAACGAAATTGGAATATCTAATCCCAAAATTTCCATACACTTCAAAAGCATATCAGACTATAAACATCTGGGGTAAACACTTAGTCACATAACCTATGGGGAAACTGTCTTATCTGTTATCTCACAATAATAACAGCTACTTACAGTAATTCACTAACGTGGTACTTTCTAATTCTGATTTGAATAAGTCTAAACAACTTAAAATCATTACCTAAAGTTCAATATCGCCTGCTCTTGGTTCTCATTTCGTACATCATATTATTCTAGTCATATGCATGAGTCGTGCAAAAAACACATCTTTGATAATGGCAAATGTTTCAGACTCCTAGATATTTTGCCCTTAGGCTCTTTTCTGTTCAAAACGACAGTGATCAATTCTATGCCCGCTGCGATTAAATTCTTAACCCGTTACACCATGGGGTCTGACATCTGAACTATCATCATCCAACTTGTGGCTCCATTTCCAAGAATTAAAATTGAAATTGTTTCATGAGGTAAAACATATATGGATACTCTACCATACACAAACTTGTCCTTCAGAATATACCATCATCTGATAAATCACTTTATGCACCGTCCAGTGAGTCTTGGGTCTTAATCCGGACCTAAAATTTGCGAAGATTTTGCTATAATCACCGTTACTTACATTTTCATTTAGCACCCATAGGCATCACTATATACTCACAAGTCACCTTTATTTGGATACATTGAAAATCGGAGATCTAGTAACTAAATTTCTGAATATTAGCGTATTGAATAACCAAAAACCTACTAACTGAAAGACTGTATAACTGGTAACTGAGGTAAACCGATAACCATAAAATATGATAACTGATTTTGTATTTTCTGATAAGATTATGCTCTAATTTATACTACTATCCATTGCATTACACTTTCAACATCCTCTTAAGTCCCATTTGTTACCAACATGTACTCCATAATTATACCCAAAAGGGCAATCATCTGTTCTAGAACCTTGGGTTTTTCTTGCACGTCGTTTGGGCATTCGATACGTCTGGAATTCGATAGGAGGAGAAGCTTACCTATTGCTCTAAACTTCATGACACGATCTAGAGTAGAAGGAAACGAGACAATCCTGAATGTCTTGGCAGTTAACTGTTTATATGCATGGCCGGCACATACATATAAAGGAAACTCCACTGGACACGGCTTCATAGACTCCCTAGGACACTTGAACCTAGTGCTCTGATACCAAGCTTTGTCACGCCTCGAACCTGGACCTGGACGTAACACGACACCCGATGCTTGACTATTGCGACCGAGCGAACCAACTGACTGAATAAACATGTGATATCATAGCATACTGAAAGCGGAAGATAAACTAACACATGTTGATATACTGAAAGTATGAATGATATAAATTAATGTGCGGGAACACTAACATAATTCTGAAGTATAGTAGCCAACATTGCTTAACATGAAAAGCATGCGACTCTGCCTAACTGTTACTCTAGTCTATGAAGCCTCTAATGAAGTATTGAAAACACTGATTGTCTGAAAGTACTAAAGACTGTAAGGTAATGATAATGCCCCGAAAGAACTGGGGTTCACCAAATAGCTGGTACGAGAATCCCAGCGCTCTGAATCGACAACCTGTAAATCATTACCTGCATCGTGAGATGCAGACCCCTGGCAAAAGGGACCTCGGTACATTTGAATTGCACCGGTATGTAAAGAACCTGAAAGAAAGAATTATAAATGCTGAAACTGAAACTAAGCTGATAACTGAAATGATAACTATTGAAACTGAAACTAAAATGATAACTGAAATGATAACTGATAACTGATAATTGAATTGATAACTGATAAGTGAAATTGATAACTGAACTGAACAAAGAAAGTAAGGATATAAATACTCCCTCTCCTGAATGATGAACAACTTATTTATCTGAATAAACTACGGCTTCGGGCCCAATATATATGTGCACAAGCTACGGCCTCAGGCCAAAGTATACGTATACATAACTACAGTATCAGGCCCAAAAATACATAAAGCATAAACTATGGCCTCAGGCCCAAATATGCATAAAGCATATAAACTACGGCCTCAGGCCCAAATACATGTGTTCCACATTCAGGGATTTAAATTCAGGAAGTGAGAATCATACGGCAATATGTGATGCTGAAATATTGAATCATATTGAGTTACATGATACTGGAATACTGAATAGGACTAGACTGAGACATGTATTGTTGAACTGATTATGAAAACTTAAACTTCAAATGTTTATGACATACTGAGTAATCTCGACTGAGACTCATTGGCATCAAACCCAAGTCTATATTGATTATGCACTGAGCTCACAACGTTCAGAATGAAAGTCATGAATGAGTTATGGAGCTAGATAATAGAAGTTCTGCAACTGTTCAAGGAACAAGGCTTAACTATACTTCTGAGGTAATTAGTAACGTCGTAAAAGAAACGTAGTGTCGGGAGAATCATTAACACTCCCAAACATAGAGAGTTAGACTCACATACCTTAAATTCCTACTCTTGAGCGTAGTACAACATTTGCCAACCCTTTAAACTTTAATCTATATCAATACAAGTCAAAGGGATTCCATATTAGCAATAATACTCATGTTTTGGCCACTTAGGCCTTTTATCAAATACTTGGTAGGCATAAAGCTTCATAGTCCTTATTAATGGTATTTCTACACCCAACAACCCTTTCTTTTTCTCCTAGATAATACTAAAATCTCAAATTGTTATAATCAATACCATTCTTCATCACCCATAAGACAAACATTACCATTAACCAATAATCAACAACCCAAACCTATAACCTCATGATTTTCTATCAAACTCATCAACTCATATCTCATGAACTAGAGTCTATAATCATTAATCCAATACTATAATCAAGTAGAGGTGGAAGATATTACCCTTTTGAAGTTCGATCCTCTTGAATTCGAGTTCTAGGGTTTCTTTTCTCAACCATGATGCCCCAATCGAATATCTAATTATTTGGAGGGTTTACCCATGTTAATAAGGTGTTGGGAAACTGAAATTAACTTAGAATCATCATTAGAACTTACCTTAGATGGTGGAGGTACCTTGGAGGAGTTAGGTTCTTGAGAGCTTTCCTTTCTATTGCAAGTTTTTGTGTTTTGGGGTGCGCTCCCCCCCGGGTGCGCTCCCGCACACCTGAAAGCCCAACCGCGCACCTGGACGCGCATCAGGGCAGTAGCACTGCCACAAGTGCGCGGTCGCGCACGAGACCATCCGGGCGCGCACCTGGGCATACATACTACGCATTGTCCAGTAAAAGACACATAACCTTTCTCTCAGAAATCCGTTCGGGCTCCACAATATATCGTTGGAAAGCTATTTCAAAGGGCTACAACTTTCAGGCATTAGATTTTCTAAATTCCCAACTGATATTTACGAAATCCTTCTAGAAGACAGACCTTTCATAAACTTTGTTGATTTTATCGAATCTTATACATCTCACTCTCGGTCTTGATTCCAAAACAACTTTTTTCACCCATACTCATCCTGATAGGACTTCATATGTACAAGATACCATCTTAATACTTATTTAACATGTCCACACCTAGTACGGATTTACGGAGTGTTACAGCCCGGATGTATGCAGATCGCGTGGGCTCTAGCACACGAATATATGAGAACCGAGCTAAATTTTAATATAATGGCCTTAAAATGTCAAAAAATGAGAAACGGCCACGGTGTAGCGATGACTATTATTCCTTAGGTCGTTTTTGATGGACTGACAAAATTTTAGGCGATTCGGGGCCGATCGTCTGCATGCATGCATATGTCGTGGGCTACAGCACATGAAAATCTAGGAATCAAGCGGAATCCTACTTTTAATACCCTAAAACGCCAAAAAACCAGAAATGATAATAGCGAAAGCATGACTATAGTTCCTTAGGTCGTTTTTGATGGACCGACAATAGTTTAGGCGATTCGGGTTTGGTCGCCCATATACATGCAGATGGCGTGGGCTATAGCACACGAAAATCTAGGAATAGGGCGGCAAAGGTTTACGCGATCTGGGTCTGGTTGCCCAGATGCATGCATATGGCATGGGGCTATAGCACACGAAAATTTGGGAATTAGGCGAAATTCTATTTTTATGGTCCAAAAATGCCAAAAAGCGAGGAACGGCCATGGTGAAGCGATGACTATTGTTCCTTAAGTCATTTTTATGGGCTGACAAAATGTTAGGCGATTCGCGTCCAGCCGCCCGAATGCATGCAAATGACGAGGGCTATAACACATGACAATTTAGAAATCGGGCGAAATTCCAATTTTATAGCCCTAAAAAGCCACAAAGGTCACGGAAAAGCGATGACTATAGTTTCTTAGGTCAGTTTTTATGGGCCGACAATATTTTAGGTGATTCGGGTTCGGTCGCCTAGATGCATGCATATGGCGTGGGTTATAGCAAATGAGAATTTGAAAATTGGTCGAATTCTATTTTTATGGTCCTAAAATGTCAAAAACTGATGAACGGCCATGGCGAAGGGATGACTATGGCTCTTTAGGTCATTTTTGATGGGCCGATAAAAGTTTAGGCGATTCCGGTCCGGTAACCCAGATGCATGCAGATGGCGTGAGCTATACAGCACAAGACAATCCGAAAATCGGGCGGAATTCTAATTTTATGGCCCTTAAAATGCCAACAAATGAGGAACGGTCATGGCGAAGCTATGACTATTGTTCCTTAGATCATTTTTTATGGGCAGGAAAATTTTTAGGCGATTCAGATCTTATGGCCCAGATGCATACCGATGGCGTGAGCTATAACTCACAAAATTTGGTAATGAGGCAAAATTTAAGTTTTATGGCCCTAAAATACCAATAATGAGGAACGGTCATTGCGAAGCGATGACTATTGTTCCTTAGATCGTGTTTTATGGGATGGCAAAATTTTAGGCGATTCGGATCCGGTCGCCCGGATGCATGTAGATGGAATGGGCTATTGCACACGAAAATCTAGAAATTCGGGTGGCATAGTTTTAGGCGATTCAGGTGCGGTCTATAACATTTGAAAATGTGAAAATCGGGTCGAGTTTCAGTTTACGGCTCTAAAACACCAAAATATGAAAAACGACCAAGGCGAAGCGATAACTATTATTCTTTAGGTCATTTTTTATCGTCCGAACAAATACTAAGCGATTCGGGTTTGGTCTTCCGGATGCATGTAGATGGCGTGGGCTATAAAAATTTTAAAATCGGGCGGAATTCTAGTTTTATGGCCCTAATACGCCATAAGATGAGGAACGGTCATGGCGAAGTGGTGACTATAATTTCTTAGGTTGCTTTTGATGGGCCGGCAAAATTTTAGGCGATACGGGTCTGGTCTCCCAGATGCATGTAGATGGCGTGGGCTATAGTAGATGAAAATTTTAAAATCAGGTCGAATTCCAGTTTTATCGCCCTAAAATGCTAAAAAACGATGAACGGCCATGGCGAAGCGATAACTATAGTTCCTTAGGTTGTTTTTGATGGACCGACAAAATTTTAGGTGATTAAAGTCCTATCGCCCGGATACATGCATATGACGTAGGTTATATCACACGAAAATTTGGGAATTGAGCGGGATTCCAATTTTATGGACCTAAAATGCCAAACAATGAGGAACGGTCATGACAAAACGATTGCTATATTTCCTTAGGTCCTTTTTTACGGGACGATAAAATTTTAGGCGATGTCGAATGCATGCAGATGTCGTGTGCTATAGTAGACAAAAATCTAGGAATCGAGCGAAATTACCGTTTTATGGTCCTAAAATGCCAAAAAATAAGGAACAGTCATGACGAAGCGATGATTATTGTTCCTAAGGTTGTTTTCGATGGGCAGACAAAAGTTTAGGCGATTCGGGTCCGGTCACCTGGATGCATACAGATGGCATGGACTATAACATACTAAAATCTAGGAATCAGGCGGAATTCTTGTTTTGTGGCCCTGAAACGCCAAAAAATGAGGAACGATTATGGTGAAGCGATGACTATAGTTCCTTATGTCATTTTTGATGAGTCTGCAAAATTTTAGGCGATTCAGGTACGGTCACCAAGATGCATGCCGATGGCGTGATAGCATACCAAAATCTTGGAATCAGGTGAAATTCTAGTTTTATGGCCCTAAAATGCCAAAAAATGAGGAACGGTCATGGAAAAGTAATGACTATTGTTCCTTAGATCGTTTTCGATGGCCAACAAAATTTTAGGTGATTCAGGTCTAGTTGCCCAAATGCATACATAAGGTGTGGGTTATAGCACACGAAAATCTGGGAATCGGGTGGACTTTCAATTTTATGGCCCGAATGCATGCAAATGGCGTGCGTTATAACACAGAAAATCTGGAAATCGGGCAAAATCCTAGTTTTATGGCCCTAAACACCAAAGAACTAGAAACGGTCATGGCGAAGCGATAAATATTATTCCTTAGGTCGTTTTTTATTGGCTGACAAATTATTAGGCGATGCGGGTCAGGTCGCCCGGATGCATGTAGATGGTGTGGGCACACGGAAATCTAGGAATCTGACGGATTTCTAGTTTTATAGCCTTACAATACCAAAACAAATGAGGAACGGTCATGGCGAAGTGATGAGTATAGTTCCTTAGGTCGTTTTTTATGTGCTGACAAAATTTTAGGCGATTCGGGTCCGGTCGCCCCATTACGTGCAGATGGTGTGGGCTATTGAACACAAAAATGTAGAAATCGGGCAATATTCCAGTTTTATGATCCTAAAATGCAAAAAGCCGAGGAACGATCATGGTAAAGCGATGACTATTGTTCCTTAGGTCGTGTTTGATGGGCTAAAATTTTTAGACGATTCGGGTCTAGTCGTCCGAATGTAGGGATGTGCATAATTTGATAAATAGCGAATTATCGTACCGAAACCGAAAACTTTTGGTATTTGGTATTCAATATTTTGGTATTTGGTATGGTATTTCGTTTAAGTTTTAAAAAAATGGTATTAGATATGGTATTTGGTATTTTAAAATGAAATACCGAAACACCGATACCGTACCAAAATATATATTATATTACATAATACACGTATTATTAAATATTATAAATATAAAAAATCTAAAATTTTACTTTCCTTTATTCTTTAAGTTCATCAATTAACTCTAAGCAAGTAACAAGACATTTCTAATAATCAAATTTATTCCTTTATGTACAGTTTTCTCTCTCTGGGTTGATATTTGTTGGCTTTGGACAAAACTGTTGTTAACAAACATTTTCAGTTTTGTACTTTTGAGTACTTTAATTAAGAATATTACATCTATAGCTCTATGCACTAGATAGTATTCAAACCGAATCAACCGAAATCGAAAGGAAAAAAATCGAACCATACCGAATTTAATTAGGTACGGTATTTGTATAGCATTTTAAGAAATCGAATACCGATAATACCAAACCAAAATATCTAAATATCATACTGTACCAACCGACAAAAACCCCTACCTGGATGCATGCAGATGGCGTGGGCTATATCACACTAAAATTTGAGAATCAGGCGAAATTCCAGTTTTATGGCTTTAATACGCCAAAAAATAAGGAACGGTGCTGGCGAAGCTATGACTATTATTCCTTAGGTCATTTTTCGTTGGACCGGCAAAATTTTAGGTGATTCGGGTCCAGTCGCCAGGAAGCATGCAGATGGCTTGGGCTTATAGTGCATGAAAATCTAGGAATTAGGCAAAATTTCAGTTTTGCAGCCCTAAAATGCCAAAAAATGAGGAACGATCATTGCGAAGCGATGACTATATTTTCTTAGGTCGTTTTTGATGGGCCGATAAATTTTAGGCAATCCCGGTATGGTTGCCCGGATGCATGCAGATGGCGTGGGCTATAGAACACGAAAATATAGAAATCAGGCAGCATTTCAGTTTTATGGCCCTAAAATGCAAGAAATCGAGGAACGATCATGGTAAAGTGATAACTATTGTTCCTTAGGTCATTTTTTATGGGCCGAAAATTTTAGACGATTCGGGTCTGGTCGCCCTGCTGCATGAAGATGGTGTGGGCTATAGCACACGAAAAATTGAAAATCAGGCGGAATTCCAGTTTTATGGCCCTAAAACGCCAAAAAACGAGGAATGGTCATGGCGAAACGCTGACTATTTTTTCTTAGGTTGTTTTTTATGGGCCGACAAACTTTTAGGCGATTCGGGATGGGTCGCCTGGATGTATGCGTATGGTGTGGGCTCTAGCACATGAAAATCGGGCGGAATTTCAATTTAATGGCCCTAAAACGCCAAAAATGAGGAACGACCACCGCGAAGCGATGACTATTGTCCTTGGGCCATTTTTTATGGGCTGGCAAAATTTTAGGCGATTCAGGGCCGATCGCTTGCATGTATGCTGATGGCATGGGCTAGTATACGAAAATCTAGGAATCGCGTGGGATCCCAATTTTAATGCCCTAAAATGCCAAAAAACGAGAAACGATCATGGCGAAGGGATGACTATAGTTCCTTAGGTCGTTTTTGATGGGCCGGCAAACTTTTAGGCGATTCAGGTCCGGTCGCCTAGATGCATGCAGATTGCGTAGGCTATAGCACACGAAAATCTGGGAATAGGGCGGTAATAGTTTAGGCGATTCGGGTCTGGTCGCCTGGATGCATGCAGATGGCGTAGGCAACACACGAAAATTTAGGAATCGACCGGAATTTCAATTTTATGGTCCTAAAATGCCAAAAAGCGAGGAACGGTCATAGCGAAGCGATGACTATTCCTTAGGTCATTCGTATAGGCCGTAAATGTTTTGGGCGATTCGAGTCTGGTCGCCTGGATTCATGCTGATGGCATGGACTATAACATACGAAATCTAGAAATCGAACGGAATTCCAGTTTTATGGCCCTAAAAAGCCAAAAATGTTATGGCTAAGCAATGACTATAGTTCCTTAGGTTATTGTTTATGGGCCGACAAAATTTTAGGCGATTCGGGTCCGGTCTCCCAACAACAACAACAACAACCCAGTAAAATCCCACTAATGGGGTCTGGGGAGGGTAGTGTGTACGCAGACCTTACCCCTACCCCGAAGGAGTAGAGAGGCTGTTTCCGAA